>JACGWL010000007.1:0-227500 GCA_034509725.1 Sesamum angolense
AGCTAGAATGAGTAGTTCTACCTGCTTGGAATTTTTTGCAAGTAAATTGACTTTTTTTTTTGGATTACTTTACTCTCGTCACATTAATCTTCATTTTATTTTATTTTTTAATAATTTATTTTAAAATTGGTTATCTAAAGTTGGTGTTAGAATTTTCAAATAATTTAAATGATCTATCATTAACAAAATTTATAATTTCACATATTTAACATTTTAAAATTTTTATATTTTATTTTCTATATTATCGGATATTATTCCAATATCATAGAAAATATAAACTAAATATGATTAATTAATTTTTTTTTTACAATCATGCAAATTTATTTATTGTGAATGAATGAACAATTATTATTGAATTAAACACTCAAAATTTTCTATTAGTATTCGATATTTTAATAATATAAATGATAAATATTTGTAAAAAATTAAATATAAGATATACTAATTGAAATAAAATTTATTATTTTTTTAGAAAAATAATAATTATTATAAAAGACAAATGCAAATATTACGAAAAAACAGTATATTTTTAACACATGAGGACTAAAATATAAGCATATTTTGGAAGTATTTTTTCTTTCATACAATATCCAAATTATTTTTTATCTATTTTTTATTTTTTTTACAAACACTATCCGTTTTCAATTTCTGCTATCGCTTTCATTTTTTTTTTAAACAAAAATCACTTCAGTATGAGCAGAAGCTTTGTCAAACACTCCCTTCATCTACTAGAGACTTTGACTTCATTTCAAACCCTCGCCGCCGCCGCCCAAGCTGCTTACCGGCGACGGCACCCCCAACAAGTTTATGATTTGATCAGTCGGCAACCAAGCCCCTCCCATTCCCCACCCACCTACAGTTAAAACCCTCATGCTGAAATTGAGATTCCATCCGGATCCAACCCACTAATTAAAGCGCCTCCCTTGAGGCGTTATCCGCCGCTGCACCTCCACCACCTCGAAGACTTAATCTTCATTAATTCACGATCCAATAATTTTTACAACGGCTTAAGGTGTTGCTCCCCCTTTAAAGGGGAAAAATCTAAGGACCTGAATGTAATATTAAGAATATTCAAAAAATCCCTTAAGCAAAATAAAGTATCAATTACACTTCAGGTGATATGAAAAAATATTCAAAAAATTCACTGAGACCAGGTACTAGGGGGACTGTGTGATTATTATTCATAATATAAGGATAATCTTTTATATTTAAATTTTCATAGAGATTTTTTTGATATTTTTTCATATCACAAGGAATCAAAATGAATTTAACATTAGAGTTTATGGAATACAATTTTAGCACTGGAGAGGTAGTGCGATTTATTTAACCTAGGGCAAAAGTACATAATGCCCATTTACAACCCTAATTATGAAGCCTTTCCCTATTGAATATTAAGATATCTAATATTATAAGAGATTTTTTTTTTTTGATTGATATCTAATAAATAGGTAGGGATCTCGACAACTCCTGCTATAAAAAGCGGCTTTAACAAAAAAAAAAAAAAAAAAAAAAAACAAAGAATATTAAGATATCTTAATATGGAAGGATTTTGTTCGAGGAAAAGAATGAATGGATACATCAGTTGTGAATGAAAAATTCAAACTCGAATCTAATTCGGTTAAATTTAAACCAATTATATGACAAGTGCAATAAATTTATTGTGTAACTGGCATACAATTTAAAAAAAATGATCAATCACAGAGCAAATATATTCCACTTGCTCTGTAATTAATGTAATTCAATAAAATTTGATTTGAGTAAAAAATTTTAATTGTATATTTTGACAATCATATCCATAGATAAAAAAATATATTGCTTGAAAACGTAGAAGATTATGTAGAGGAGGTGCTTTACTTGAAGAAACAAGAGAAAAATGCAGTAGAAGAAGAAGTTTATTTTGTCTTTCCAGCGGATAAGGAATGATTTTGCGATGTAATGTAAGCCGTCCAAAATCACAAAATCAAGAGACATGATTTGATAGCTACAAGATGATTATGTTGTTGTGGTAA
Organism: Sesamum angolense; assembly: GCA_034509725.1. Lineage (NCBI taxonomy): Eukaryota > Viridiplantae > Streptophyta > Magnoliopsida > Lamiales > Pedaliaceae > Sesamum > Sesamum angolense. The sequence continues at coordinate 2,010 of JACGWL010000007.1, forward strand.
CTTGTAAAATTTATTATGCAAACTTTATTAGAAATTCAAAGTAAAGGCTCGTTGGATTGAGATTTGCTGGATAGCATTTACGTATAGATCTGATGTTCGGCACGGAAAGATTAATTCAATTTTATGGTAAATTACAAACGAAATTTTATAAAGTTGACAAATTATAAATACTCTTTTTATTGTTTGAAAAATTATCAATACTCTCTAATTTTAACGGTCGTATAATAATTAGTCCAATTCATTAGGTTATCTATTTTTTATAGTGAACTGACAAAATGTCTTTGTGGATTAAAAAATTATAATTTTATTATCTTTTAAAAAAATTATTTTTTTATAGACTAAGTAGATAATTTTTCATAATTTTTACAATTACAATTTACGTATGACAACTTATACTGATTTTGGTCCCAAACGGTGTAAGTTGTGGGACGTAAATTATAATTTTTCACACAATTACCGTCAAAAACGTTGATTAAGTTAACGGATCAAATTGGAGCTCATCAAGAAAATCATCGGTTAGAGCCCGTCAATAGGACAAGCTGTAGCTTGTTAGCAGGATCACAGACGAGAGCCCATCAGCAAGATCACAGGCTGAGGCATGTCAAGATATCACAGGCCTTACTAAAACAATATTTTAAAAAAGAAGAGTTATTATTATTTATATTTTAAATTAATTACACACACATTTATGAATGTCACACGCACTGATATCAAATGAATGTCCAGGATGTTTTGGTAAGAGTAGAAAAGTTTATTTCCACTGCCAACTTTTTCTATTCTTGATTTTGATGTAGATAAGTAAGCTCCAATCATCTTGCGTCAACCTTTCTTTCAACAACAAAGACATTGATAGGTATGAAGGAGGTCAATTTGATCATATGTCTATTGTCTAGTGAAGAGCAAGTTATCTTCAATGCTATAAAGCAAAATTAGAAAACGATAGTAACTTAAAATCTTCATAAAATTGAAATAGTAAATTGACCAAAAAAGGAAAAAAAAAAATTAAATGACAACATAAAAACGAATATAAGGCGGATGACAACATGTAATTTATCCTATACATAATTCCAAACTGTAATCGTTTTAATATCATCCCTCATTTATCCGTCTCATGTATTCCGCCCACCAAAGTATATAAGGCCTTAGTGTTTACGTAAGGTAACAAATTCCTCCCTGCAACAAACAGCCTAGTGGCGTACATTATCATTTTATTCGTATTTTTACAATACATGTTTAACAATCAACTCTGTTCAATTTTAAAATGTACCCAGGTGCCTTACTACCTAATTGTAGAAAGTGTTATGGAAATGAAGCGGGCGAAGAAAAGCAAAACAAATAAAAAAATAAGTGTTCAAGTTCATTGAGGATGTGGAAGATTAACGTTGTCGCCAACAAGGTTTTCCTCTGGACCATGGCTGCAAAACCACAAATAATTTAATTAATAATTAATACAGCATATAGAATCTTTCCATTTGCAGTGAAACGGGTATCAGTAAAATACGACAAAATCTAGGTAACCTGAGGTAGCTTAAGGCAGACATCCTGTACAGACAGGTGAATACCAATATGTGCAACCCAATGGTGTAGAAAAATGCAAAGCTTCTTGCATACCTGCAAGATTTTGAATCATTAATTGTGCATAAGGCAAATAGTCTAAGTTACAGTTCTGAGTGCTATAAATATTTGATCATACCTTGATTTGAAAATATTTCAAGTAAAAGATCAATCACATGTCACATTAGTGACCCAGATTTGATCATATGTTGCATGGGGATGCTTGTCAGGAAACGTACAATCAACAAACTTGTATGAATTCTCTATTGGAACAAATAATGTAGGATTGAAAATTTCTAGTTATGATGGTATAAGATTAAGACTAGTCCTTTGACTTCAAACACCATTAGTTAATTTGTCGTACTTTGTTTTGTTCTCATATCAAATAATGCTCATAAACGGAATATATAAGCGCAGCAATATATATGAATGTTAAGGAGTGGCATCAGAATATTCCCACCACCTATCTAATTAAATAGGTAAAATCTCATATGCATTCCACTATTTTGTATAAGCCAGACATGGGATTTTCTAACTTCATATTGAGTCAAGTAATTTGATGGAATGACCTTATTTACATGGTGCTCATGAATGAAAGGGTGTATTTGGATTGACAGATTAGGATTTGAAGGAAGTATTTGAAGAAAGGATTTCAAACGACTCTATTTGAAAAGAATTTGGAATTCATCCATATTTATCAGAAGATTCAAAACTTAGTTTAATGTATATAAGCGATTAATTCAAGTAGACTAAGTTACCGGATTAAGGTGACGTTCAATTTGAAGCAACCAAACTCAAGTAAGAAAACAAATTCAATTGATAAATACTTGCACTTATATTGATTTCCTAGATAAATTAATTCATTAGTTGGAGCATCCAATTGTTTGGGATTGATTAGATAAAACCAAATCTAAATCTAATTGTCAACAAGTTCATATGAGGCAACTGGAAATTAAGACGGGATTTGAATTTAATTAATGCAAGACAAGGGACTTTAATGCAATCCTAGGAATCTTGTGTTGATTAATGTCTTAATTAAACTTTCATCACGTGGTTGAAACTTATGACCAAGGAGGTATCTTGAAGATCAAAATTTCACCACCATATAAAAGCATGAAAGGGCACCTACTTTTATACTATGGAAGATGAAAAGTTCCACTGGTCTCAGCCACCACTCCCAAGTCCTCTAACCTTTTTGCTCTCTTTCTTTACAATTTCAATCATTAAACTTGAGGATAGAAAGTATGACTACAAACTTTGATTGTGTCATAGACATCTGAATCTCAGACACATCTCATTCAAATTAGCATATTTAGTGTATCATTTACTAATGCAATGATTATTGGCCGTCAATATTCAAGGTGCTAATATTGTTAAACGAGGAATGCTGAAACACTTGCAAATCAATCAATTCAAGGAGCTCATAGAGAGAAGATATCTTAAGGTATCTTAGCACATCATGCAAAAGGAGTGCTTAGGTAAAAATTTTAAACACTCCAATTTCCTCTAAACAACTTAATCATAATGGTGATAGCATTTATCTGTGTGTAAGTCTATTGCCTTTTTCGTGGTGTATACATGACTGAGGCATATCATTGGACAACTTAGGGATGAAATTATTTGGTGCAGGAGAATGGTCCTGGATTAGGTTGGGTAAGGCATGTGAGTAAATAATCTTTTAAATAATCTTTTAGTTTGTAATATGTTGAAGTAACAAAAAATTGAGAAGCAACAGAGGATACTTTTAAATCAAGTGAAGCTGGGGCATCCATACCCGATTGTGTCAAATGGCAATGATTGAGAAGGAAATTAAAATCTTCTAACAGCGGTAAAATAAATTATTTAATGTCTTTGCGCATATCTCCTTGCGTGTCTGTACATACAAACAGTTAAATATCTAATATTGATTTTAGTAAACATGTTGCTTAGGCCAATATCTTCCACAAGTACAAAAACTCGATTATCTGGCTAGTTACTATACCATCCATGTTGATTGGCTCTCAGCAAGTTTCACCTAAATAAGTTAACCAAAAGAGTTATTCAGACCCTAAATTTCATCTCTTTCCTCTTACTTGCTGCCCCTATCTCTATGCTGTCTGTCTCTTCTCTAACTCTTTCTTTCTTTCAGTAACTTTGCTTTCTATATGTCTACATTATTACCCCCGTGGTTGTTTTGCCTTCCAGACAAACTATAGAACCTTAGTCCCTGTCAATCCCACTTTTACTTCTCCCCATCTCCGTGCAGTCTGTCTATTCTCTAACTCTTTTCTTTCTTTCAGCAACTTCGCTTTCTACATGTCTACATTACCCCTACCGTATGGTTGTTTGACTTGCAGACAAACTATAGAACCTTAATCCCTGTCAATCCCACTTTTACCTCTTCCTCTCTCAACACTTCACTAAATTTGGTAGATCTAGCTCTGTCAACATCCACATTCAACTACTAAAGATGAAGGCATAATTTAACAAACAACCATCTGTTTTTCAACAGCACCAGCTGTAGTTTCCCACTTCACTTTATTGATATTTTATCCTCAAATTAAATCGTAAATCAGACTGCACATAAAAATTTCTTAGAGCTACTAGTCATTGCTCTACACTCAAGTGCCAGTTCGTGATCCAAACAGCAAGCCGTAACCCCTTTGGACAAACTATGTGATCCAGCTTGATATGAATCTATCAGTGCATTAATTACAGACAATAGGATTAGGAAAAGTTCCTCTATAAGAACATTGTTATACTAAAAGAACAACCAGGATAGAAAGAGCAACAGCATTTGAGAAAGCAGAGTCACATTAAATAAAGCCAAAGCATTGGGAAACATACTTGTTGCCGAGAAGAAACCGTCCACTGCTAAGGGTTATTTTGTCCCTCAACCCCAGTTCCTTGTACCTTTGATCTCTTTCCTATTTTTTTATAAACATTAGAAGATATAATAAACAAAAGTTCAACTCAATTCTATATCTATGAAGTTTAAACAACAAACAAACTAAAAGTGAGGATACTCATGTCATGAAAGCTATGCAGCATAAGCCATAAAAATGTTGACAGGAGACCAGGTAATTCTCAATCTTTGGCTACCAAAGTTAATGCACACTGCCTTGAAGTGATGTACAAAAACAAATTTCAACAGGATACACAAAAACATCCAAACTGAAAGCATTATTTTAATTTGGAATATATATTTGATATAATCTTAGGAGACCACTACTGCAATCTAGAATTGCTGAGTTGAAATGTTATAATTCTTAAGTTGTATGTTGTAAAGGACAGGAAAAACTATAGTCAAGTTCATCAACTAACAGCAGATTAAATTTGAAAAAACCTGCCAAAGGCCATGAGTTTATAAAGACTGATGACTGATAAAAAAAGAAGCAATGAAAAACAGAAGAAAGAAAATCCACCAAGGGAATAATCAAAAGAGAAAGACAAGATCCACCTTTTTCGAAAATGCTGCAAATGGATTAATATCATCCTCGTATATTTTCTTATACTTGGATTCCACGTCAGAACTAAGCCCACTTTCCAGGTCTTCAGAGTACTGAAAATGATAACATGGCCAAGTTATTATGAGCATAGACTGGAGACAAATTTAATGAACCATCTGCAACTATGCACCTTTTTTGATCCTCTTGATATTACTTTCTCAGAATTGTAATCCTGTACATAACGAATTTTTCCATAGAGTTTGACATTATCTGCTTTTGTTTTCTCGAGCTCAGTCGTCAGCATGCCAATCTTCTCGTTCAATTTTCTTATTTCCTGGCATAGTTTTAATTCAATTGATAGAAAATAAAAAACTGATTAGAAACTGAACAGAATTACTGCAAAATGTCCTAGGACTGCAAGAAAAATGAGGCTGCTGGGTCAGCAGGGTGGAGGCGGGGTTCAGACCTCTTCAGTCTCCCGCAAACGCGCCCGAAATCGATCCCGTTGATTGCAGATCACCTTAAGCATAGAGCTTTGGTCTAGATCGGAGGGAGCACGCCTTTGTTCTGCACTCTGTCCCAGGAAATGTTAGCCACAACAGTTGGAAAAAAAAGGCTGCATGCATAAAGTACATAAGAAAATTGACATAATTGACAACTCTTTTGTTTTCGAAATAAACATTTTCGTCTGATGCTGCATACGAAAAAAAATGCTGGTCTAAAAGAATTAAAATAAAGAAAGATTGCATAACAATACATGTTGACTGGTTCTTTCTAGTTACAAATCCTAGGACACAAAAGGACATAAGGCAGCAAATGTTAATCAAGAACAGCATGCCAAACTTCTTGGCAATCAATTCAAATTAAGTCTTCCATCATTGTTATGGATAATTTTATGTAACTACATTACTAAACCACTAAACTGACTTATGCAAGTATCTATTATTGGCAAGGATGGAGATAACGATTTTCTATATTAAATAAGTTGGGTCGGACCATATTGTTTTGGCAGGATTTCATTGTCCCTTGATAGAAACCAAATCTTATTTAATTGGCCCCATAATTTTCAGACACTATTTACACGTGAGTTACATTTATGCTTCCATTCATTTGGAAAGACCTTGTTAAGAGTCGATAAATAAGCCGCTGATTTTGCACACATCTTCTCTAGCACCTCATCACACATCGGTTCAGATGAAGAGTCGAACATGTGTAGAAGCCTGTGTTTGGCTCCTACTTGCCAAAATGCACTTAAAATTTTTGGGGCCAGTTGACAATTGCTGTCCAACTATTGGTCTTGACATCTCCTCAGATATAAAAGTTAAGTATACAGCAAATTGAAATAACTCAGAAGGTTGTTTCATGTTCACTTCAAAGATAAGAACAAACACATAAACATCAAACACAAATGAAAGTGAAAACCAATACACAGTACATCCCTCTAACTTGATGCTCCTGCACGAGTTTTTTGATTTGTACTTTATTTTGCAGAAGAGGAAGTGAGAGAGCTTAGCAACCGTCATGGTCTTTCTGTAAGGCATCACCTTTGCTCAACTAATGCTTGTCCTTATCAGTTTCTTCCTTCAACTCCAGGATCTAAACAGAGCATTAGCTTTATTCACAATTCCCTCTATTCATCTTGTTCCATGGTTTCTAATATTACTTTAAATAATCATAGTATATCACATACCCTAAGAAATACACCATGGAGAGGTTTGTCATTGCATGTTTCTCAATGCAAGAACCATTAGATTAGTTGGCTACAGAATATTGCACTTCGAGTCACTGCAGACATGACATTGATACAAAATAATCAGCAGGGGTTGGGCCAAAGGAATAGACCTGTTGCTCTAAAGTTCTAGTATTTTACGTCGGTACCAAATTAAGATTTCAAACTTGGTATCATCATGTAGGAACAGTTTTCAGGCAACATACACTGTTGAATATGAGCTATAGAAGCCACAAGAAAGGGAACATAATAGAAGCATACAAGCATTTACACGTTTACAGAAAGCAAGCATATAATGGATATGAACAAAGTTTGATGCATTGCAGTTTCAAGCATATCAAGATTAGCAAATGCAAAAGGAACCAAGAATGACAGAATTTACCTCGACTTGGTTTGTGCCTCCGGACTCCGAAAGGTCCCAGTCATCAAAAAAACTGCCCTTTTTATCATTGGAACTGTAACCCTGCATTTTAAATTTAATCAAAATTATTAACGGAGAGGACAAATCTTTTACCATCAACACAGGACATTTAGATTGCTAAAAGTTTGGCCTAACCCTCAATCCATATATAAGCAACAGCCAATTAAAAGATTAAGATCAAATTTTCAACAGATAAACAGCATATGCAAGCAGTTACCAAAACCAGCCATCTCTCAGGAAGAAAACAAGGGGAAAGGAAAAAAGTAAAGTAACCTTTAGGATATCATCTTCAAGTTTCTGGATAAGCCTCTGCTGTTCATTGATCTGTTCTGTTAGTTCTCTGATCTTAACTTCCGCTGCTTCCAGAAAAGATGACTTTTCAGCAATCTTGACCTGAGAGCAATAGAAATACACTGTTTACCCCACTACATATTTTAAAAGAAAAAGATCTAAATGGCACAACTTCATATCTTATGACATAATTATCTGCAATACTTCTAAGAGTAATTGGCCCATAGTTTAGGATCATTTAAGAGTCATTAGCAACAAGGAATAATGTGCTCAAGGAAAATCAGCTGCTGGACAGAATCATACCTTGAATTGTGTCAGTTCATGCTCCATTTTCCGGTTTTTGTCAAGAAGTAATGACTCCATTTTGCTCATCTCTTCTCCGCTTGTAGCCGCTTCCCAATCCTCAGCTTCAATTGAATTGTAGCCAACAGCCTATGAAAATTAAAATGGTTTGTTAAACAGGAGCGGATAGAGCGGTGTAGGTGATACTTTCAAACAATTTCTTAGAGGAAAGGGTTTACTAGCTAAATCTATGGTTGACATAAGGATTTATTCAGCAACCAACAGATCTTTTTCCACCTAGTGTTTCTGTCAGGAAATCTGCTTTTGTAATGAGAATCCATGCTAAGGATAAAAGTTCAGAAGGATCATTTTTAAGGATGTAAAGGTTTACAATGAGAATGTGGAGTAGTTCATAAACTAGCTGAAATTCAAGGTTAATCATAATCGTATGAACATCAGAGCGTAGACACCAACTTTTACAACAAGATCAGTCTACATCTGGAAATGCTAAAAATTGGATATCTGGTACTTCTAGATGGATTAGAATAAAAAAGTCATGATAAGTGGCTCTCTGAATTTATTTAAAGACTCACATGAAATGGGATGAGGAAAATTGTGTCACTTGCTGATTATATAAACCAAGAATACAACTTGAATTATTTAGCAGCAGAAACACAGTTTTCCATTTATCGAAATAAAACTCAGGGTATATTGAAAAATGCATTCTGGTGGTTCCCATATAAACTCAAGGTCCTTAGATTTTGATTGATAAAATTTGGTTCTTTAAAAAGTGAAATCTTATAATTGTCTATCCAGAAAATTCTTTTGCCTGTATTTCTGTCTCCACACCTTACTCAGTTACATACAAGATAGGTAATATGAGAGTCTTTCATGGAAGTAGGTAGTTCATCACCTGCAAAATTTTTAATTTCTTCCGCAAATCATCAACGAGTTTTTCAGTTGGTCTTGCCTGAAGCTCTTTTTTCAACTCCTCAAGCTCAAGTTCCTGTGCATTTTTTACAAACAAAAAGTGATGAGAAAGAGAAAATGTAAATTTTTCAAACCAAACTAAATATTAAAAAAAAGCTAATACAAGGGAATTCACTTTATCCCTTTGCAAAGGCAATCTAAAGAGAACAAGAATGTCAACCAGATTCTGCTCAGTTAATTGAAGTATGCTGAAAAAGATGAATGAGCAGATTCATGAAGATACATTTCTACACTGTAACATGAACAATTCAGCAAACATGCTAAGAACTAATTATAAGTAAAGAAGCAGCCCATTTTGAAGCTAAAACCTTTTATGCCATCGAAGAATCATGTAAAACTAATGGACTCCTATGCAACACAAACTAAATACTGGGACATCATCCCTGAACTTAAGCAAGGCATCTAGGTTGATCATAACCTAATGTAGAGGGACCAAATAATTCAGCTTGGACACTGTTGAATAAACAAAAAGTGATTCATATGGTTCACTTTGAATTTTGACATTCAGGCAATCACAGCTGATTTTAATTCTTAACAAGTATAATGAAATTTCCCAATATGAGCCGCAAATTAAATGACGTTGGCACACCTGACAACACAAAGGACCTTCAAAGTTAGATTTATCTCTGACATCGAACTAGCATGTCTTAAATGAAATCCAGTAGTATGAGAAATGACAGAAAATTTGGGAAGCTTCCTGAAGTATTTCATCTAGTTCGTGGAAGGAGAAAATCAGCAAATCTTTGAAGAAGACAAATTTCACTTGCTTGTCTAACTCCTAAGTACTTTTTGTGTATTCCAGGTTAAACATGTATTTAATGGTCATAAATGACTTCTCTGGTTCTCAATGTATTTCTAACTGTTAAATTTATTATTGTTGTTTTATACAAGTAGCACCCCTTCGATCCCCTGCAAAAGAACTTCAAAAGAAACCAAAAAGAATTACCTTTTCATTGAGCAAAGTCTTCAACTTCTTCATCTCATTCAAATGATATTCCCGCTCATTTGATAGTGTTGTCTCGATATTGTGAAGTTCCATATTCAATTCAGATATAATCTTTTCCTTCGCACTAAGAGAATTCTCAAGCATGGTATTTGCATCCGAATTATCACTACAGCAAGGCAGGAAAAAATTCAAATCAAGTACATAACCTGAAATCAGGACAGCTCCATGTCCTAGGGGAGAAAGGGTTAGTAAACGCAGAAACGACAAGTACCAAAATTGAATTCATGCTCCCTTCTGTTCATATTGATATAGATGATTTCACTTATCAGTTGTTCCAGATTATACTAGTACCCGAAAAGGGTCTTTTTTGCTAAAGAAAAAGGGTCCTTCTGATGTCACTTGTTTGAGTTGGAGGTCAAATGAGAAGAGGTATCTCCCAATTGCAAGCTGTTTTGAATACCTCATGTGGCAATTCCAGCCACAAGTTGGGCATGAGTTTTACAAAAACATCTGTAAGGTCCAATATGTTATGAGTCTTCTTCAAGATAGGAACAAGCTCGAGATTCACACAAATTATGGCAGAAGTTTACAAATAGAATACATCATCCAGCTTCTCCTTTCAAAAATAGTGAAGTATGGGCTCCACCAGTCAGAAATACTATAATCATACAAATAATAGTTTACCAAACTATTACCACCGCAAAGTGAAACTTCCGTAACAAAGGAAGATACAGGCATACATCTTATGCATTATGGTGATTCCTTCAGATTAGCAGTCAGGAACACATAGATTATTAAAAATGAGAAACTCCTCACCGCATGAGATAAACGTAGAGCAATACCTTTTCTTATGTCCACTATCTTCGTTAGCTGATTGTAGCTGAGACCGCAAAAGACCCTGAAGGTAATAGAATAGTTAATTAAAAACATTTAGACTTGAAGCTTAGAATATCGAAACAGTCATACTATAGGAGAATATATTTTGTCGCCGGCAGGCAAGTTGAAGCCCAATCTTTACATAATCCATCAACCTCAATTAAACACTCATATTTCCTTTCTGATAGTACACAAATAACATCACAAATTTCCTAAAGTGGAACTCTCTTCCCAAAAGTTCACGTTTTTATTAAAACGTATTGGGACACCAAAGCACAAAACTGTAAATCTACTTAAAACTTTCGTTTCCAACTCTAAGGAAAACTTCAGTCCCCTAGGGGACAACCCAATATAAGATTTCCTACTAGAGGTCTTGAGTTCGAACATGGTTGGGTGCGTGTTAAAAAAAAAAAATCTATGTAAAACTCCATGTCAGTTCAATATGGAACTGAGGGAGTATTCGATCATCTAGTTCCCCAATATGGTGCCTGAGGTCAGATTTTAAAACAGTTTGGTTGTACTTATTAAGAAGATATTCAATTTTTCTACAAGGGTGGTTACCAAAGGCAGACAAAGAAAGTGCAAAGTAACCCCAGCCTTGAATGCAATTTATCCTGATAAGCGTGTATAGAGCCATCTGACACCATGAAAAAGTAATGAGAGAACGTGGAAGGCAAATTTAAAGCTGGTAAGTACTGATACTGAATCTCCAAAATGTGTTGGTACAAGGAAGCAACATGCAGAAGGATTATCAGAGAGATAAGGTTAATATGATTAATTGAAGTTCGAGAGTTGATTTCATCGGCCAAAGTACATTAGTTTCATGTGCCCTCATCGATGAAATCAGGTTATCAGCATTGCACTGAAAACTAAATGCTAACACTCTTATATAAGTTGCTTTTATAGTAACCTCATCTTTCTTCACAGTCCACTATTGCCAGGATGAATTTGATGAATAATCTTACAGTTAAATACATAACAATAAGTTGATCCATTGTAATTGACGATGCAAGTAGATTCCTGAAGAGGCATTCTACATTAAATAGTAGCATCCTTCTACTCGACAGAGGGCTATGGAAGTACAAGAAACCCAGTATTTTTTGAAACCACATTGTTGGACAGAGAAAATTATAACTAACTTGGCTGCCAGTTATACGACCAGTGTGGCTAACATCACAAACAAGTTCAAAACTGAAATTGCTTAAGAAATGGTAAAAAAGACATCTCATGGATTCACAATTTGTTAGCTGGAAAATCACCATAAGGCTTAATCCATCCAAAACCCGACATGCTCAACAGTTCTAATGTTATAAGGAAGATTAATGTGGATTAACATAATCAAGGTTCAAAGGTTTCAGTAGGTACACTAAGTCAATGGCCTTTTTGATAGAAAAATATCAGTATTTTTCTTAATTCATGGTGCAACAAAATGCAAAATAACAAGTTTAAGCTTCTTTTTTGTCCTTTTTCCTTCCTTGAGTAGAAGAATATGAATCTTGTTAGCACACAACTAAGAGAACACCCACTGAACTCCAATTAAAAACCTGACTTGTGCATTGCTAAAGGCAAACTTTACAGATCCTCACGGGATCAGACACATGAGATACTTTCAAAGCACATCTCCAAATTTATATGCAGTGGAGAACCTCTTATATGTTTTAACAATATTAGCAGGCTAATAGCATTAACTAATTCCGTAAGGAGAAATTTTCTTCACCAAGATAAAAAGTTTATTTCACCTTCTCTCTCTCAAGACTAAGAAGACGAGTTTGAGCTTGTTCGACTTCATCCATTAAAAGATTAACTTCTGATTGCTTTGCAGCTCTCTCCTCCTCTGAGTTACAGAAACAATAGAGTTAACAAACTACAACAAGAGGATGGCCCAATTACCTAATCTTTTAAAAAAATTTAATGCAAAGTAGCCTGAATTGCTTAACTTGTGCCCTGGATGTAATAATAATGAAAAAAGGAAAAACAAGAACTGAAAAAGCATTTTAACCTGATTGGGCACGAAGCTCAAACAACTGGCTTTGTGCAAATTCATGCAGTTTCCGCATAGTGGAAACACTTTCCTGAGCTTGGCGTAACTGATCTTGCAACATCCGTTCTCTGCCTCATTGCAAGGACAAAACATGTTATTTCCAAACTAGGATAAAGAAATCATGTCTGCCCTAGTAACATGGTATCTTTTCTTCCACCTTTTCTGGGGGAAAATAATGTGCATACTCTTGTTAACACTGAGAAACCACCGTAAAAGTAAAAAGCCCTTTCAAGTTACAGTGGACATGGTACCTTTCTCTTAGAACCTCCATTGTTTTCTGGTTTTCTTCAGCCAGATTGCGTTGCTTAATGTCAACAATTTCTTTAACTTTTTCCTCCATCTTAACCAACATCAAGTACACAAATCAATGCAGCATCAAGTAAATCATGACAGTTTATGCTACTTGTTCACATTTACAATATAGAAACAATACAGGTTAGCATGCATTATAGATACAGCACAAGGAGCGCAGAAAGTGAGAATTATCTTGTAATTGGGGGCATACAAAGGAAAAACAGATTCGTCATGCTCACAACTGATTTTAAATACCATTAGCATCTCAATAGATTCAATAGTAATTGATTAACGCCTCCAACCTATAATATCCAGGAAACTCAGTATTGGAATGTCATGCATTCAACTAGGTTCATTAGTTTTACTACCTTGTGGGGTTAGCCATAAAATTGTCACATTTGGCTCCATCTGAACTGAGGAATCAAAGGAAGTTCAGGGGGCAGCAGTTGTTTTTTGGTTTCATTAGGCAACAAGCATAGTAAAATGGCTTACTTAAGGCAGCAATTTCAAAATTTTCTCTTAAAATTAGATGAATGCAAAATTGGTGCTAGAGATATACTAAAATATGTTAAAAAATTCACTAATAACGGGGTCTTTCACTTCTTCGAAAAAATTGATAGCACAAAGAAGAATCCTTCTTTCAGTCTCTTTGCCATTCTAGCGTCATTCCATATATGCTAAACCCCATGATGACTCTACTCAATCCTTTACTCTGTTTCCAGAACCATCTTCCACTCCCAATCAATCAAGTTTGGCTTTCATATTCTCAGTAAAACTTTCAAACCTATTGAGATCCTATTATTTCTCTGCAAGAGTATAACAAAAAGATGTAATTTTAAATCAAGAAAATAAGTAGCTTCTTGGGGTCAAAGGAACTGAACTATGCAAGCATAAGACAATAGAGTCAAAACATAGTTGATTAAAGCAAGAGACAAAAAGTTGGTTACCAACACATAGAGATAATTACCTGTTGTTCTAACTGGCGGGTGCGCTCTTCAAGTCTTCTTATTGTTGCCTGTTGATTTTTCAGATGCGTTGATTCAGTGCGGAATTCTTCAAGCTCAACCTTCATCTTTCTGTTTTCAGACTCTAGTTCAGACAGTTTGGCATCCTTCTCCTACACAAAGAGAGAAAAAGATATAAACACAAAAAAGCAAAAACACATGGGACTATGACGGATCAAAGGTTCATGAGGTCCAAAAGAACAACACCAGGAAGTGGGCATTTCCAGTGAACAGGCATGGACAGCGTGATATACATTCTTAAAATATGGAGCATTCATATAAAATGTACATACATTTATGGCTACCCAAAACCATTGGAATCATAAGGGCCAAATTGCGACATTTAAACTCCAAAGAGCTTCCTAGATGATGACACTATGATCCAAAGTTTCAAAGATCAATAAAGTCCAGCCTAAATATTTGCTGACACTAACTCATAGATCTCATATTTAGCACAAGTGGGAATTAGATCATTGTGATTTCAGAAGACAAAGTAAGCTCATTCATCAAGCAGGATAAAAGAATTAAATCCGGAGCAATTCACAAAAAAGACAAATATTTTTAAAGCACAGCCCATGGAAAGGATACTTACTGCAATTGAAGAAAGAACACGGTAAGGATCTGGTGCTTCATAAAGTTTCTGGTAAATGTTAAGAAAAGCATTTTCTCCAAATTTAGCTCTCTTGGTAAGCTTATCAACCTCTTCTTGATAACCCTTAAGTAAAGTGTTGAACAACACCAACTTTTCTTCATTTGAAGCCTTTTTGAAGTCTGATACATTTTCAAATTGGAGATGAATAGAGTCAGATGATTTATCCATGATCTTCAACAATTGAAGGCAAGATGATTATAGAAGCATAAGATGTAAGGAAATGTTTTGGAGGTCAGCAGCTAAGAGACCACAGCATGATGAAGAAGAATCTCATACAGGAACCATAAAAGAAGTACCTCTAGTGTTCTCTGCAAGCTTCCTACGGTTTTTCTGGCTGTTCTCCTGATTTTCTGCAATTCTAAGCCCTTGTTCATCCAGGATCGTCCTTTCTTTCTCTAAATCAAAATCTGGAAGGAGTGAAATAACATATTAATGCAAACAACAAACCTTTTCTTTTCTTTTTCTATTGTGACCCTAACATATGTACACTTAATCTCTTCACAGTGCCATCCTATCAAAGAATAAATGCAACATAAAAGTCTTCGCAAATCATGTACGCTTTATTTCAAAGATCATCTTAAAGGCAAGTTCTAAATTTAATCAGCATCTCCAGTTTAATTCAAGCTGCAAGACAGCAGTTGATCAATATTGTTGACTACACAGACAACATTAAGAAAACAGAGAAAGAGATAAAATCTCAAACTAATCTAAGAATTGATAATATGAGCTGATGTGATGAAAACAATATAATGATCTAGGTTCATCAATAATGCAATGTAAAAATGTTGTTTCAAATGACTACTATAAGGGTGGAAGGAAATAAAATATCAATCAACTTGAGGGCAAGAAAGCAATTGTAAACCAAAAATAAAGGGCAAACTTGATATTATGCACGTTGGATATGGGCTGGATCACTTATCAGACTTCATGAGGTCTGATAAGTTATCACACAAATAATCCAAATAGTGTCTGGCCCGTTCAATAAACTCGTGCTGTAATATTGCAAAGGAAATGCATGATTGGACTTGTTAGATGGGCTTATCCAGCCGAAACATGCATTGTAAATGGGCCTAAGTACATGCCAGAAGAACACAGTAAAATATGCAACAATATAACTAGATTTGCAGTGAAAATGATCAGTAAAGGTAGAAAAAGGTACTACCCTAGTACATAATAACTAAGAAACATAGCAAGAGGTAAGCAGATAATAACAGAAAATTGTAAGGAAAAAAAAAAAGAAATTGTGTGAATAGTACCTTTCCAAAACGTAGCGACAGCAGATACTGGGGTAGCGGATGATGATGAATTGGACTTTTCTCTCTCTGATCCTCCTCCTTGCAACCCTTCCATTGCTGATCGTAATGTGTCACGACTCTCACCCTTCAATTTTATTTACTGCATTCAGATATTAGATACTCTAAGGCAAAGATTTGTAATCCTTTAAAGTATCTGTACAAAATACAAGTAGAACACAACAACAAAGATGTTTACAGTTTTAACTTAACAAATCAAACACAACCTAGCAGTTAGAGAATTACATCAAATTAGCTAATTAATAAACTTGTTGGATTTTCTTATTCTCGTGCACAGGATCGATCTCACCCTTCACCTTCTGGTTTGTTGCAGATGACAATTTCTATTGGTAATCACAAAGCAAATGAGAATCGAGAACAGGTCATCCAACACCCGAGAAAACAGAAAGGCGGTGGCAGAAGTCCAAAGAAGAGGAAGAAACAAGAAGCGAGAAGATGAAGGAAAGAAGTATAGGAGAAGAAAGCACATACCAGCAGTGGAGACGGGAGAGAATAAGAGGCTAGGTGCTCAGTGTAACACCAGGGTTTTTTTCCCCCTTTTTTGGAGAAAAATGTCTAGATCACCAAGTTTCCAGTTATTCCTCTAGTCTCAATTGATTTGTAAGAGGAGCTTGGGTCCCCCCCCACCCCATAGGAAAAAATATATATAATTCTGGCAGATTTACCAGTTGTGCTCTTTCACAATAGACGACGTAATCAATCTGACGGACCTTCCCCTGAACCTGTTTTCCCTGTCTTCTAGTTATTTATTTAGATCCATAAATCCTAAGTAAAGACAGGGCCATGGGGTTTGAAGTTAAGCATTAACATTATATACCAATGCGATGGCGAATACCTGTGTTCAAGAGGCGCATGTAAATACATAGATACAAGTATATAACAGAGAAGTTTCAGTTGAAAAATGTCGATTGCATATGCATGAATATTAATTCTTGAAGAAGCTCATGAACTTTAGAAAATCTATTGAACATATAAATTTCCGTTAAAATAATAAGATTGAAAAAATAAATTGAGAAAAACACCAAACAGAACAGAAAGGGAAATTTCCGAATCGTAATTAGGTAATCAATTGATAACCTGAGAGGAGCGGGCAGCGAGGCGACAGAGCAGCGCCAACTGAAGAAGAAGAAGAAGAAGAAATGGTTTGAAGTATTTGAGAGAGGAAGGTTCCTTCTCTTTTTGTGATCAGTAGGTAGGCTGCTGCTTCTAATTCCGTGATCTGGGATTTAGGATTATGCATTAAAGGGCAGCAAGCCCGGCAAGTAATCGTTATGCGCTTAGTGATATCTCTTCTCTATTTTTCTAAGGGTTAAATCATATGATGTAGGAAATGTGTAATAAAAACAAATTATCCTTTTATACTTTTAAAAATGAAGAAAAACAGTCAGTATAAAAAATGAAGCAAAACAGTCCTAACATGTTTGCTAAGTGACAAGCATAGTTTTTCTTTTTTTTGTTTTGGTGAAATGCAAAAATCCCTCCTATGATTTCGCAAAAAAGTGAAAGAAAAAAACACGTGAAAAGAAAATAGGGCAAAACACTCCATCCTAATTTTTTAAGAGTTTCTTTTATTTAGGATATGTAGTGGGTATATAAAAAAAGTTGAAGTAAACTAGATGTATAAGAAAAATATTTGTTTGTTTGGTGTTAGATTAAGGGCCAAGAATTGAAACATAGTAGGGGAGAGAGAGCTAATAAGACAAAAAATTGAAATTTTTCATTTTGGGAATTTCCCTACATTCCTTGCTAACAACTCCTTTAAATTATGTTGCTCAACAGCTATTATTTTCTACTCTAGCTAGATGAAAGACAAGTCATACATCCGTTGATTTAGTACTAACATGTAGCCCTATTCACTACTAGTTGGATCAAACTTCCCTTCCTTTAATTCATATATGCAGCTAGCCTCTATGGCTTGATCTCTCAAGTTTGGTTACTGCGTTTGAAGGTGGGCCAAGCTCAACAATGTATGCAGACCCAGTTGTATCAATTCTCGGCCCATCGGAATTGGCCTTGTCCACAAGGCTAGAGTGTAGGAATTAGGCTACAAAATCCGCCAGCGCTTCCTAAGTGACGTCGGCTCAGTCTGCCCGTGCCATTGAACCAGAATTTCTTTAGTTCACCCTAAATCTTTTGGGTAGAAACGAGAATCCAGAATTTTGGATGGCACATCAGTCAGCGAGGGTTTGTCAGACAATTGTTGTAAGGGAGCAATTAGAGCCAAGAGGATCTCTAGGGCACAGTTTGAGGAGTGATACATGGAAAACATGATGGATTCTTGTAGATAGTGATAGCTCCAATTAATAAGGAACCGCGCCTATGCGGCGGAGGACACGAGATGGTACGAAATACCTTTTGTCGAGCTTTTGTTATGAGCGGTGTTCCACTGATTGCTAGCGGTATTGTTGTAGCTTGAGGTAGACCTAATCACCCACTTTGAATTTCCCTTCATGTTGTTTTCTATTTGCTTGGTTTGTCATGCACTGCCTTGCCTAGTGTAGGTTTGAAAGAAGGACCTGACGAATTCGTTGCGGGTGTTGAACAGATTTGTCGAGGGAAGCTATATTTGAGTTTCCCGACAAGTAGGAAGGGAGGGACGGCGGGGTTCTTCCATAGAGAGCTTGGAAAGGCGGCTTGCCAATTATACTGTGGAATGAAGAGTTGTACCAATACTCTGTCAAAGGCAGGAATCTGGCCTACATTATAGGTTCATCATAACAAAGCAGCGTAGGTAAGTCTCGAGGCATCGATTGAGGACATCAGTTTGTCCATCCGACTGAGGATGATAAACACTGTTTTAGGTTAATTGCCCAAAATTCAGAACAATTTCCTCCAAAATCGGCTAAGAAAAATGTTGTCGCGGTCACTAATAATCACACTAGGTATGCTTGTACGGTATATTTCTATGAGAAAGGCCAAGGCCAAGCTAATAGCGGTGAAGTATGTTGGAAGGGTGATTAAGTGCGTGAATTTGGTAAGCGATACACCACCACCCAAAAAATGATAAAATCCATAGAGATTTCCTCCCAAACCTAGCTCAGAATCAGCAATGGTTGAAGCAGACCGTAAGGTAATTGGGTAAAGTACTTGCATTGGTAACACACCACACATTTAGCCACAAATTGCTTGACATCATCCGCCATTTTTGGCCAATAGAAGTCAGCCACTAGTCTGGATATAGTAGCTTTGACACCCGAGTGACCTCCTAGCGGCATCGAATGGAACTCGACTATGAGCTTTGGGGTCAAATCAGACTTACGTGGGATAAGCAGAAGATGTTTAAAATATAGGAGGTCATCCCGTAGCAAATAACAAGGTTTGTGATATATATGTTGGGATACCTGAGAGATAAAATATTTCCCGAGTTAATATTGAGCATAGAGCTGGCGGAAGGCGATGAGAAGATTTGAGGAAATCAAGTTGACTGAAAGGTAAGAAGGTATTCTTGATAACGTGTCAGCCACAATGGTTTCATTTCGGGTTTGTAGTGTATCTCGTAGTCAGAGCCAATCAGTTTTGAAGCTACTTCTGTTGCTCAGGAGTTTGTTTAATCTGTATCATTAATTCCTTGATGCTTTTGTGATCCATGTAAATGTAGATAAGCCTACCTAACAGATATTGGTGCCATTTCTTAACAGCCTCAGTGATGGCATATAGTTCCTGGACGTAGGTTAAGGTAACAGACATTCGAGGGCTCATATTTTTGCTAAAGAAATAGAGAGGGTAGTCGTTTTGGGACAGAACCGAACCCACTGCCACCCGGAGCATCCGTGGTGACATCAAAAGGAGCTGAGAAATTAGGTAACACCAGGATTGGTGGAGAAACAAGGGAGGCTTTTTGCCTTTCGAATGCCAAGTTGGCGGCAGAAGACCAAGTGAATGCCTACGTTTGTCTTTAATTAAGTATTAACATAATAACCATTATACTCTTGGTATTGGATACCAACAAATTTATAAATCTGTGAATGGTTTGCAGATGATGATGAGGAGTAGAAAAGCCGAAACAAAAATGTCCTAAGGCATAGCGATAGCGGGACTGTTGCTGCAAAGACTAGGGACTTAGTTAGGTTTAGTGGTCATCAATAAAGTCTTTTATTTGACATTGAATGAGATTTATGTCTGCTAGGTTGAACATTGACTTTCACTATCTCATAATTAGATTATGCGTACTCAAATAAAGAATAAAATGGTAAGCAACAACTAAACGTATAGTTTTAGTAGGTCAATCTTTTCTAGTTGAGGAAGAGAAAGATTGTTGGTTTCAAAGAACACTAAAAAAAAGGTGATTTGGATCTATTACCTGTCAAACTCTATACTGAGAAGGAGAAAAGCCGCAAAAAGCTCTTTTATGGGACAATGAGCTTACTAGTTGCACGTTAGATTGGATCCAATGTGATATCTGTGAGTCACTAAAATATACAAGATCCGTGTGGGGTTTCACAAATCTAATTTGTTTGATGAGGTTCAAAGAATAAAACTTGGAGTGATGAACCAAACTGATCACCTTTAATTAGATTGAGAGAGAGTGTGTAATTAGTGGGAGTTTTTTAGTATAAAAAATGAGAATGTGATTCCCACTTCATGAAGTTCTTCCTGAAAGGACAACAGTTGACCGGTCTTTGATAAGGAAAAAATCAAATTAAGTTGTATTTTGTTTGATCAGTATCTCACTAAAATAAATTGGCCCTTTTTGTATGATAAAACTCTCATCCTACAAAGTACTGAGTTAATAGGATGGTCCTATGCACGTCAAGGAAATAGTGGGAGTGGGTTTTCATACAATTTCTCAAAAGCATCATTTGTAACCAAATAAACATCTCTAACTGACCATATTCCAACCCTTATTTTTTGGTGGAATTGGATTTTAAAAAAGACATAAGGAGGAGTGATGTGGGACATCGTTTAGAATCAATGGCTTGAAGCCTAAGGATTCACTATGAAGTTCAACCTAGGTTTGAGACTTCACAAAAACTGGAATATTCAATTTCTTAAAAGATCATACTAGGTATGATTTGATAAATCCAAGGTCAGTGGGAGTTGGTGTGAGTTCCAAGCTGTTTAATGTATAAACATCTTATTTATTTAGAATGAGGTTAAGATATTTGGGGAACACTAAGACACTAATATAAAATTATTCACGAAATTCTCCATAAAAGGAATTAGATTTCTGCATTAGGGATGAGTTGTTCAAGAATCAGTCGCAAGAGACTGATGAGAAAGCTAAAACTGTTCGAGAATAAATTGTAGTTGACTAATGAGAAACCTTAAGTTGTTCAAGTCTCAGTTGTGTCTAACTATTGAGGAAGCTTGATGTCTTGGACATCCCTTACGTCTATGCCGAAGATAGCACAAAAGTGTTGGTTTGGTGTATTAGACCTGATGTTGTGTATACTTTGGGCATGACATAATGTATATCGAAATTACACCGAATGGCAATAAACAGTTGTCAAGAGCGGTCTTTAATGGTTGAATAAGGAGTAAAGAAGTTTTTTTACACACGTTTTGTGGAGAGTTGATGCTGGAAGGCTAAAGCCATACTAACTTCTAGATTCATGTGAATAATAGATAAGTCCTCAAAGTATAGTCACGTTCGGACTCGATGGCACGCATGGTTGCTTGAAATGATTTCAAGCGGATGTCCAATCTTAAAAATCGAATGTGGGACGATTTTAACAGTCAGTTTTGGAAAGTGGTTTGGATTAAAAATTTGCATCTATTAGATGGATGTGGACCTAGCATGACCGAGTTAGTTGTAGTCTTGGAGGCGAATGACAAAGCTAGGGCGAGATCTTTATGAGCCCAAGATCTCATCACAAAATTCACGAAAATTCTTAGATAATAACCATCTACAGGCAGCAATGGTGAAGTAAATACACAGTTGAACCGTGTAGATCCAGCAAAAAATAAAATAGAGCCCCGTGAGGGAAATATAAGGTTGTTTGCCACTTGCTAATTTTTATCAAATAATATTAGATTGATGAATACGGTAAGAATTCCTCAAGTTGGCAGTGTATTTCATTGTGCTTACTACTGATATTGAATGAGGTTTTAATATCACAATTATTTTCCACAAATCAGAAAGGTTAAACCTACGGCGTTGGGCTACGCATAGGTTTGGCAGCTATAAAACCAACACCTAAAGGTCGGTGTAAAATATTCCAAGTCGAGGACCTTGAGACAGCACATCGAATTTCTTACAGAGACTTGCACTAAGTACTACTATCGTGTTTCATTGGCAGGAGACGTAGGTCGTGTATGCAGTTTTAGTGGATTAGTTGGTAAGATAATCGACTGATTGAACTGACTCGCGGGAATCGTTATATGGAAGCCTCCTAAGGCTTGGTCGATATGACTGAGATTTTTTATTTCGATAGTATAAGATTAGTCCTCATAATTGAATAATCATGGCAGTCGCATGCATATGAAGATTGTATCTTGGATCTGCGAGCGATGACTGTGACTCAAGACATGGTCATTATAAGCTTTTGTCCAGTGCAATCAGAATACGTAGCAAGGATGATGGACTCCAAAAAAGAATATATTCCCTGTTAGTATATGACAACAAGATCTCTTATGTGCTCTGAGATGGTTTAGACTCTTCAAGTTTATAGTCATAGTGCTTGATCAAGTGGGAAGGGATTTCCTTCGAGGTTCAAGTAGAGTAAATGCATCTCGAGTTTTAAGCATAGTTGCTTAGTCAAGGATGGGAACCGATGCTCAATTCTATGCCCTAGACTAAGGTCGGGAGACGGTTGACAATAGGACAATACTCGTATAGACTCTAAACCTAAATGTTCACACCAACATTCACCTAGTCTCTAGTGCCATAGACCGTTGCTAGACGGTCACCCATGATAACGGGCATTTCTAGTTTTGGGATCATCTAAAATAATTAATTAATTATATTGGTCACACACACCCAAGTCTAGTCGATGGTGAATCTAAAGGGTCACACACAAATCATTGTGAAGGTGGTGGAATCAATTTAGAATTAATTCTGGAAGAAATAAATTAGTTTAATTGGATTAAATTAATTGATGGAGAAAAATAAATGATGGGATCATTTATTTGGGATAATCCATTAGATGGATAGCCTTAGAATTTAATTGATTGGATAAATTAAATTTTAGGCTTAACCTTCTTTGAAATGCTAGAGCTAATTAATTGGGTTAAAGGCAAAATTCGTCCCTTAAATTTGGCCATTTTTCATTTTAGTCCCTTAACTTTTACCGATTTTATTTTAGTCACGTAACTTTTCAAAACCGCTCGATTTTTATCATCCGATCGAATTTGACAAGATTTAGGCAAATTTTCGAACCATTTTACCCCTCTACTAATTTAAAGCGCGAATTTTAGTCCATTTCAGTAATCTTGCATTTTTATGCATAATTTCGCCCATGCTCGCCTAGTATGGTATTAGAGCCTAGGTTTATTGAAAAAAATATTGTTACATTGCATTTAAATATTATTTTCCACTAATGGAGGAGACTCTTCAAGAAAAATGGAACCAAATGCAAGTTCAAGTTGCAATAACAACAGAGAATATTTCCAGATTCTAAAAAGATAGAGAAAAGACTTCTTCAAGGAGATTCTTTGGAAAAGTAGTGAGGGTTCCAAGTGGATCGATTCAAATCTCCTCAAAGGAGAAGAAGAACAAGAATGGATGAGGAATTTCAAGTCCAACAGACACTATCAGAAAACGCGGTTAGATGATTACATTCCACCGAAGTACATGATAGAATTCCAGCTAGGAGAAACTATATGGGTAAATTCCTTCACCATTACCTGCATAAAAGTTATGATTAGAGGAGCTGCATGGAAAGAACTCGAGCCGGATAACTCGAAGATCTCCTAAGATCTGAGGGAAATTCAAAAGACGGTCCAAGACTATGGACATAGATTAATTAATATACCTATGAAAGTAGATTCTCTGTGCCACAAGATGGATGAGATCCTTAAGATCCTTCCAGATCTACACAAGGATCTTACAGATCTGAAGACAGAAATTATAGATCTAAAAAAGAACTAACGGGAGAACCCTGAAACATCCATATCTAGACAAGAGTGGATCATGGACGCCCTTGAAACAGTACCTCTTCTACATCAAAAGGGGAAGGGGGAGGAGATTCCAAAGCCAAAGATAAGAGATGAACAGATCCGAGAAATTCTTAACTCCATAAAATAATGGAGGTAACTAGAGTGGATCTAGCAGATCTACAGGAATTAGCTTAATCATTTTTCCAACTTGGGATTGTGGAATTAGTCAACGTTCAAACTAATGAAGTTACTCCAGCACTACCATCGCCAGAGAGAAGTACAAGTTCCAATGATCCTCCATAGGATCATCTAATGAGAGAAAGTTTGGATTTCCACACCAACGCGACACCAACATTTGTGGGAACCAAACTCAGAGAAAATCCAAGAAGAAATTCGAGGAGAGCTCTTGAAAATACACCTTGGGCAAGGACCATGCTCCAGCCCTTGCATCCATACGGTATCATACTTAACCTGGATGTTATCGACTTTTGAAACATCGAGAAGATGATAGATGAATGGGTTGCAGCCAATAAAATAGCAGAAACCACTCTAGAACTAGAACTTAACAAAGAAAACTTCATAAAATTAGTAAGCTTGGAGGGCTCTATGAAGATCGTATGGGATAATACCCCAGCAGATACTAAAGCCAGTATCCTTGCCGGAGATTCAAAGAGTGCAATAGTAGATCGGCTAGGAAAGCTTATCAAGATACATTTCATATGAGATGGATACTTCTAAGGAAGTAGAACAAAAAAGGCTAGAGAATATGCCCAAGCTCTCTTTGGCCTTGAATTAAGAAGTATTTGCGTAGTAGATGAATATATCTATTGGTTCCGCAAGTATTTCTTCCAGAGTGGAGTAGCAGTGGAAGTAGCAGCTCCAATGTTCTTTGCAAAAATCTGCAGTTCATGGAGGGAAATGTTAATCTAGTCATACAAAGTACCTGAAGGACATATAGATTCAGTAGCAAGGAGAATGTCTTTCCTTAAAGACAAGTTGAAGGAATGGTGTTATCAAGTGTAGCAACCCCCCTACAATATCATACCTAATTACCACTAATTATCATACTCTCTCCTTAATTACAACCCTTCCTATAAGGTATTTCATGTTTACGAGATAATAGGCAATGTCAGAGGATAATATGTACTCATGTTCATGTATATAAAAATCTCGAAAGAAATCAATATAACAACCCGCTTTACAAATTATATACACAACCCCCGACAAAAGCCTAACATGATTAATAACCATATAGCCAAAAATCTCCGCTTCAAAAGTCACGGCTGACCTACCTAATGAGTATAACAGCACGGATCACAATCCAGTGCGGCTAGCCAGTATTACCTATCTCCTGAAAAGTACGTGGCAAGGCGTGAGCTGCATACTCAGTAAGTATAGCCAATCAAAATTATATATATATACATCCCAAGTCCAACACAATACAGTCATGTTAACCAATCAAGGTTTATCAATTTTATCCGCAGATATAAGAAACAACGGACGCTCATTATCATATATCAGTATATAACATAATAATAGCATCTTTATTTGTTTTCTTAGGGCCCTGCTCAACCAAACTGGAGTGCATCACTCAATGGCTTCGCCGGCTAACACATCGTCATCTCAATCACAATATCTTTTTCTTTTTTTTTTCTTGATATCACACAGCACACAGGTCGTATGATATCCCATCACCACTGATATCACACAGCACACAGCTCGTATGGCATCCCTCATCAATCATATCACACAGCACACAGCTCGTATGATATGTTACATCATCACTACTGATCAATGACAGCACACAGCTCGTCATTAATTATACACCAATACATATAATTATGCATTTAGTTAATAACCCTATGAAATCGAATAGATTAACTGTAGAAATGATTAAATCTACCAAATCCAATAATTTAATTAACTCACTATAGCATTTTCGAATCAAATGAGATATTTAATTCAATACCAATTTTAATTGACAAAATCATAAAATACTCCGATTAAATAGTACATCAGCCAATGTAAATTACTTTTAATAAATTGATTAATTAAATAATATAATTATATACATTAATATAAATTTAAAATTTAAAATACTTACCTCCGTTTCGTCCGAAAATGAGCAGAGAAGGTTGCTGTACTGAATTTGGCAAATGCCCAAAAGGGCATTGCACATATATTATATATGTGCTAAGTGGTTTTGGCGGTGGGTGAGGTGATGGCCCACCGCCCACTTTCTTTTATATAATATATATATATATATATATATATATTATATTATATTATTATTTTTATTTAATTTAAACTTTTATCAAAATACCCATTATGTTCTATTTAATTTCTTAATTAATAAATTTGACCAAATATTATAATGAAACCCAATTTGCTCCGTTCAAGTTTCATTATATTCGAATTTCAACTTATAATTTATTTTTAATTAGATTTAAAATTTCTTAAAAATTAATAATAAATCTTCCAATTATGTATAAAATCCTACGAGCGTCACATCAAGCATCTATCCAAAAGAACCTCTTTCAGGCGGACATCATGGTGGTGCAAATCAAAAGCCAGATCATACAAATCTAAACAGAGGAGCGGACCAACAAGGGTTTCATCCCAAGGATCTAGACGAACAGATGCAAGATCCATAGGGTGAACCCCTACAAGGAGAACTTTTAGACGGGCCCATACACGAGCCAATGAAAGTTTTAAAGACTACAACTGCTGGACTTGCGGAACAAGAGGTCATATAGCTCTAGATTGCCCGTAGAAACATGGTGAATTTAAGAAAATTCAAAGCCACGACTGACATCCTAGACGCAGTGTACTATGGAGATTTGGTACCTATATACCAATTCAAGGACCTTTCTTCAAATGAAAGCATCTATGAAGAAGAAATAGAGATAGATTCAGATGGATCTACAATCGAGTCAGAATAACTTTAATGAGGGAGATAGACTTCAAACCTCCAAAAGCCTGTCAGGATTCTTTTCCAAAATGACGGTGTCAAACAAAACCATGAAAAAAATCATGCGTCAAAATTCCAACCTCAGCCCATATGATGGATTTAGGATTGGAGGAATCAGTAGAGTCCTCAACTAGATAGGACTAAACCAGAGAAAACATCACATAATCTACAAAGTAAGTTCAGGTGAGTTTGCTATTCCTATGGAACTTACTGGTAATGTGATGGAAATGCAGCTTATTCCTAAAGAAGAAATTCTTGAAGTGTTACTATGAAATGAATCCACATAGGAACTATTGAGGTAGTAATAAAAGCAACTTTCAAAGAAGGAATTGATTCAAAAACTATCGATAATGGATAGAAGAATCAAATATTTAAGAGATGATTGTCTTAGGACAATGATAGGTAATCTGTATGCAGGAAAAAATTGATGTTTGATATTCATCCTAGGATCGCATACAACCTAGGGGACCAAGATTTCAGTAGAGTGTTAACACTTCATTAGGATTTTAAGAGAAAAGATCTAATGAAAGTAGGTAATAAACCATATTCTATCACTTATAGAATTGCGTATGTCCTTTCCAACACACATCATTCTGGTCTATTTCTTAGGAAAGAGTACATTGAGATTCCTAGAATTTTCAAGGAATCTGCTAAGGTAATGGAACCAGATCCAATTAAGATACCGAGAATAGGTGGTGTCAATATTGTAATTAAGGATCACCCAATTTTAGATCAAACACTTAGCTCTATAACTGAGTTTAGTAGCAGGATGTCCTTTTCAGAAGATAGGATCATAGGCTACAAAGGAAAAGAGAAAGAGTTGTTAAAAGCTTTAACTTCCCAAGAAATTAGGGTAGATAACGTAAAACTTAGATGCCCTGAAGGATGAAAAGAGATACAAGTGATATTTGATATCACTAAGAAAGAAAACTTTTTCAATGTGATGACTTGTATCATTTGTAGTAACTTGTCGTTGACATATATGAAGGAATGCTAGAATTAGTGGGTCATGAAATTCTAGTTACAGGTGTTGCAGGACGAGATAATGGAAGTATGACTTTGGGGTTAAATTTTCTCGAAGATCATAAACCATGGGAAGAAAAGGTAACTGTATGGAATTCAGTCTTGATGGTGTTACCATAAGGATTGAATGACTAGTCCCTTTTCTATATACACATTTGTTGGTATGATATATGATCAATATAAGATATAATATTTTGCAGCTTATATTGATTCGGGATCAGGTATTTGCACAGCAAAGCCTGGAGTTTTTCCTAAAGAAGCAAGTGAAACCTTACCCGTTATTGCAGGAAGGGATTTTTTGTAGAAAATCCTAATACTCAATAAAAGAATACGAGAAGCTAAAATCATGATTGGAGGAGCATTTGAAACACCCTGGTTTAGGGTAAAAACGCCTCCTATCTACTTTCATAATACAGGTGCTGATATCTTGCTTAGTAACAATTTTATTCAAATATTTGAGAGATGTATGCAGGATAATCAAAGGAATCTATTAATCTGTACTACTAACTGTGGTAGTGAGATACATGTTTTGCGAAGAGAAAAGGCATTTAATAGGATAATGCTTATAAAATTTCGCAGCAAGCGTGGTGACTATGATGCCAAATTAACTCATCCGAAAATGCAGGATAAAAGAAAATTTTGGGAAAAGTTCTTTTGTCTTTCAGGCAATAGGGACTCATCGATAGAGATAACTTCTATGAAGAATCTGAGAAAGAGATTAAGAACCTCAAGGAAGCATTGTAGGAATTGAAGGCGATGGACATAAGCGAGGAAAGCATGCTTTCTCTCGAGAATGTCAAGAGGTTCATCCAAAGGAACTTCAGTGAGAACCCTCTGTCATGGTGGGATAGGAACAAGATTGAAGCTACTCTCAAGGTCAAAGAGGAATGCAAATATGAGTATGTTCGATATAAACCTATTCAGATGAACATGAAAGACAAGAATGAAATGCAAATGATTATCAAAGAGCATATCAACCTTGGACACATCGAGCCTGGAATCTCTACCTACAGTAGCCCGGGTTTTCTGGTAAGAAACCATGGTGTGATAAAAAGAGGTAAATCAAGGTTGGTAATTAACTATCAAGGTATTAATAAAATATTAGAGTTTTATGGTTATTACATTCTTAGTAGAGAGCACTTGATTAACTACATTAAAGGTACAAAAGTGTTTTTTAAATTCATTGCAAATCTGGTTTTTATCATATTAAAATGGAGAGTAAATAAAATAAATTTACCGCATTCTCCATACCACAATGATAATATATTCTGGAATGTGCTTTCAATGGGTTTAGCAAATGCACCTAAGATATTTCAAAGAAAAATGGATAATCTTTTTAAAAATTATTTTGAATTTATGTTTGTCTACATCGACGACATCCATATTGCATCAAAAAATATGAAAGAGCATATTAAACATCTTGAAATATTTTCTGATGTATGCTTTAGAGAAGGATTAGTACTTTCTGAGAAGAAAGCTAGTATAGCTATCAATAAAATTGAATTTTTAGGAATTCTTATTGATGAAACATGTATTAAGTTACAGGATCATATTGTGGAGAAAATCCACAATTTTCCAGATGCGCTCAAGGACAAGAAGCACTTACAGAGCTTCTTAGGAGTTGTTAATTTTGCAGGAATCTTTATTAAGGATCTTGCGAAATAAAGGAAGAATTTCCGACCACTTTTGAAGGAAATAGAAAGTTCAAAGTGGAAATAGGAAGAAATCCACACTCAAAGGGTTCATGAGCTAAAACAGGTTTGCAGTAACCTGCCAAAGCTTGCTATACCACAAGACGAAGATGAATTGGTGGTTTATACAGATGCCAATGACTTTAGATGGGCAACTGTGCTCATGAAAAAGATTAATAAAGTGGAAGAGCCTTGTTGTTCTCCGAACAACAAGCATAAGTGTGGCACATCAACGAGAAAGAGTTCTTTGCGGTTTGGAAGACTTTTAAGAAATGACCTTTATTTTTACTTGCTAAAAATTCACTTTGAAAGTCGATAATACCAATGTTAGAGCTTTCTTGAAAAATAAATTAGAATCTAAGATTGAGAAAACGCGTATTGTCAAATGACAAGGTGAATACCGATATTATTATTATAATATTATTGTTATAAAATCTCATGAAAGTATTGTTGCAGATTTCCTGATGAGAGATGGAGGCATCTGAAGCAAGCTCCATCATGTTAAGGCTTAAACACCTCAGAGAAAACATCGAGGAGCTTAACAACAAGTTTGGACGACTAGCGGTGAATGCCTAAGTGGCCGGACAAATTCAAAGAGCTGATCTTGACACTGTCCAGATCGTAATAAGAACTACCATGGTGACTTCAACCTCACTATGGAATGACCTACAAGAACCAATTCAGTAGGCATCATCTTCAGAGATGACTAATGAGTTGCGGGAGCATGACCCTAGACATGCCTTTAGAGTACAGAGCTCTAAACCTATAGTGGCAGATTCAAGTACTACTTGCACAATGCCATTGCCAGACTCTGGTGAAATGACAACAATTGAGTCACAGAGAGTGCAAACCTCTAATAATTCGAGTCAACCCAGCACCTTTGGGGGAGAAGAGGAAGAGATTAGCCTTAGGTCAATGACAGACACTTCTAAGGCTAATACTAATGAATTATCTTCTTCTGTTTAGCAGGTTTATCAGTAGATGTGGGAAAAATTAATTTTCCACAAAGGAGTGAACCCAAGCAAGATCATTATCGAGATATCCAGAAAATATAACAGGGTCTGGATGTTAGAAGAGTCTAAACCTGAAGAAGTCTGAGAGTGGTATGAGTTTGGAGCTCTAGCTTCAATTCATACTATGTCACCAAGTTTTTCGAAAATTTCAAAGTTATCAGGATGGATTAGTAGGGCTAGCCGCTCTAGAAACTGTACGAAAGGGGTCGCATCCAGTGTTCTATTTCATCAAGCTGCAGAGACCAGACATGGTAGCTTTTAACAAAATTAAAGCTGCCTCGAAAGAAGCTCCACTGGTGTCAGCTATTAGCGAATACGATATTTCCACCAGAAGAGCTTGGGGTCTATGGGTCTGTCTCACTAAGATGGAGAAAGTCAAGTATCCATTCAAGATTTTCTCAAACAAGGTGAATGGTTCATTCCTGTTAAATTCCATGACAGGGAAGAGCACTGAGTTTGTAGAAAACATGTTCGAGAAAAAGAGAATGCTCATATGGGAGAACAAGCTACCTGCAACTGAGGCCACAAGGATGAAGACATGCAACATGTTGCATGTTGGGCAATAGCATAACCATGTATGCCCTTGCTGGGAAAAATAAGAAAAACTACTGTCCAGAACCAAGATACGGGTTACCCAAAAGAAACCCGATAAAAGGAAGAATTTTTATAAGGAGAAGTAAGATTTGAAAAATGTCAAATTTAAAAAAGGAGACTATTGGCAGAAAACAACAAGAGCCAAAAGTCAGAAAAAGTTAAAGGAGCCAGCTAGCAATTACATGGCCGACAAGCCGTTAGGACCACCAACTAGAAAGGACGAGGCTGATGAACGCAATGATGTCATCCAGAAAAGATACAGTGATGACGAACGTAATGATGTCATCAAAAAATAAGATTGAAGTTTGCCTTTGGAGTCCGCGGATGGTTATAAATAAGGGAGCAGTGAAGCAGAAGATGATCATAAGAAATTTCCCCTACTCTTCAAAGCATAATAATTTGAGTCTTTCAAATCTTTGCAGTTTTCAACTTTCAGTTTATGGGGGTTTCCCCAAAGCGTCTAGCCCTCTGCCATATGAGAGGCTAAATAGTTGTCTCTCTAATGGAGAAAATAATATTTATGTAATATTTCATATACTTTTTCAATAAATTAGGCTTCTATTCAACTTGTTCACCCTAAATTTTATTAAGTTTCTATTCTGTAGTATATTCTATGCCCTAAGGTAGGAAACAAAACAGGGTTGTGCTGTTTTGTTACTAAAGGAGCCAAGTTCCTACGAACCATCAGCTGCGGTTGTGTGGTTGGAGGAAGTCCATAAAATCAAGGACTTGGAATACCCAGAATCAAGGCGATCAAACCAAGGTATGACTTTATGAAGGCTTAACATTATTACGGAAACATGTTGGGCCAAACTAGAGCATGTGTATGGACTATATTGAGATTTTTTATAAAAGGGCAAAATGGTCACTAATTTGGCTGAACGACCAAAACCAAGCATATTTGAAAGATAAATGACCATATTGGGAAGTCGAAAAATTAAAGGACCAAAGCGAGAAAACACTAAAGATACGGACCAGAATTGCTTTAAAGCTTAATTACTTTATGGATTGAATTCATTAATTAATTAATAGATGTGGTTGTTTAATTAATTAGATTCGTTAATTAATAGAGAAAATCATCTTAAATTAATTGGTTAGACTAATTAATTATTTGTGCTTGATTAATAAATTTGATTTATTAATTGAGTATATTTAGGTCTGTGTATATTTAATTGAATTAAATAATAAACCCAATAAAATATTATTGGACTCGATTAAGTTTGTTGGACAAAGTAAAACAAGCCCGGTCCACGTATTAGTTGTGTCAGATTACTTGGTTCATTGGATGGGTGAATCTGTGTTGATGCTACTAGGGAATGGAATGTTACTGTGTGGCAACCTGATTGATGAATATTGGGTAGCGAAGGAAGGAGTTTCACTACCTACGAGGGCGTCGATTTCTTCCTGTGTGGTGGGGGGGGGGGTTGTAAGCCCCTTTGTGTGACGTTTGGCACTAGTGCTGTAGGCATGTGCATCAGTGTGCCTAACATTGTCGGCATGGTGTTGCACCAAGGTTGGAAATCAGGCAAGCAACACGGGTGGACAGGTGGGTGAGTGTTGCTAGGTTGTGGTGGGCGTAGGTAGGCTTGCCACGTACGTCGTGTGGGCATTGTGCAAATAGTTGCAGACATTGATTGAACGGTGTGCAAATGGATGATAGATTGTGCCCGTAGGCAAGGCCCCACGCGTACTTTTATGGGATGTTGCAGGCATAGGCATGATGGCTATGGGTAGTTGGCTTAATGTTGCACCGCAGGTAGTACGTGGCGTGAAAACGGTGGGATGCTACCTCAAGCGATATACTTGGTTAAAATATAAGTTATACATCAAAATACATACAATATATTCACACCCCCCCTCTCCCCCAAATTGGTGCGTACAGTTTATGTATGCCCAATTGGCCAAGAAAGTAATAAAAATTTAAGAGATGAAGAGTCTTCACAAATGAGTAGAAACATACCCAAATGAATAGTGCCACATGGGATCTCATTGCATACAAAAGGACAATCCATCTCAATATACTCCATATTCTCGTGAAAAATATGATAGGTAGCGAATGAAAGTGTCACTTGAATTGCACAATTGAGTTGTATGGATCAATTTTCTTAGAACCGGTTAGACCAATCGGTTTGACCGTTTAGACTGGGAACCCGCCATGGTGCTGGTCCAATTCTTCCTAAGTAACTGCCCTCAGTCAAAACATGTGTGGGCCGATCAAATCCTGTCAATATCTACCCACATCGTTCTTGACATATGTAGTTGGTAGTAGTATATACAGACATGCATATTGGAGTTGAATAAAAGAACTAACGATCAACAAATTTTCATTTTCCAAACCTTGAAAAAATTAAAAGGTGTCAAGTGTAATTAACCTTAAAAATATAATGAGTTTTTGTCGCATGGCAAAGTGGTGCCCTCACGTGCATGTGGTTGGGATATAAAAATCTTTTTAAAGGTGTGTTTAGTGCAAAAGGGAGAGTTCAGGTGCCAAAATATGTTTTCTTCTATTTGGCGAGACTAAGTTGTGAGTGCCCCTTTATTTGTCGTGTAATTTTTTCGGGTTTAATGTAATTTGTAAATGAGCAAATTACCCCCTATAAAAAAAATATAGCAATCTAACCGCTGTGTTTTTAAAAAAGAAGTAATTTATCCCCCAGTCTAGAGAGGTAAATCACTTCATTTTAGAAAAATGGGGGCTAAATTATTATTTTTTTTTATAAGGGGGTAATTTGCACATTTTCAATATCATAAGGGGGTAAATTGCATTTTTTTTTTATTTTTTTTATTTATAGCGTGTGCACTAGAAAAAAAATAATTACTCCCAACATTGTAATGACCATGGCTTAAAAACCTTTTTAAATAAATATCCACCATAATAAAACTGATACCAAAATATAAGGTTTGTCCACAATTAGCGAACATTTGTCATGATTTTTACTGTAGGCAAAACATTTAGTTTTTAGTCATGGCTCATGTTTTTGTCTTATTTGCAGAAACAATGGATAATAGCCATTGCATTTTTGTAGTTAATTAGTAATTATTGCACTTTTTCATATTTAAGAATAGTAATTAGCCATCACCAAAAATAATATTTTTCTTTAGTAGTGGTGTTATTTTGTATGTCTTATTATTCATAATATCCAAATTTTCAGAAATTATTATCTTTATTGTACAATTGGAAAACATATAACTTTAAACTAGTGTAGTAATATTTTAATTCAAATGAATTTATATTTATGCTTCTAAAAGTTTTAAAGAGATTGTCACGTGTATTTGTGTTCTGTGTGAATACACTTTTGTATTTGTAGAAAATTGGGTTGGATTTGTGGACCCCATGACCCAATATACATCCATATTTGAGATAGAGTTTGAGTCTCCCAAATATATGTTGGGATAAGGACTCCTCTGGGATAAACCCTATCTAGGATAGAGTTTGTAGTCCTTCAATCATTTGTTGAGACATGGACTCCTCTTAGAGATAGGATTATCTACACCTATAAATAGGGTACATGGTTGTGATAAAAAAAATACAAAAATAAACACAACAACACAGAAACATAGTTGTGATACAAATGAGTTGTTCACAATACTCTCTCCAATTCTCTCTCTCTATTCTTCTCTATATTCTTCCTTGGAGCATCACCATAGGCTCCTTGGATTTGAAGTGTGTAAACGAGTGGGTTACTCTAGTAGTAGTCCACCAAGGCGATTAAGGTGTGTTCGTGGTTTGCACAAAATCCAACGTGGGAAGATCTTGGAGGATGGTACATTCGTGATCCAGTAAGGGCATGGGCTCGTAGACGAGGCTGATCCGTATGCGTGGATCGACATGCTTCCACACATAAGGTTAATTCGATCCACAATTATGTGCCTATATGATTAACATCTGTGTGCACATAATTATTTGATTATATGCGATATTTGAGATAATTATTTGTATTATCTATTGTTATTTTTCCAACAGTATTTAATATTTTATGCACTATATTTCACATCGAATTATTGAATTCTACATTGAGATTTTCTATATTAAAATTTGTTAATATTTTTCCTTTATATTCATTGCGTAGTTTCCTCCAAAGATAATTGAAATCTTGGAGAAAATTATCATTTTTAATTCTTACATACCATCTACGATAATTTTTTTCTACTATAAAACTCCAAGTTACCTCATGCTTTTCTCGTGCAATTTCTCCTTTGATCTGTTTTTCATCATCTTGCTCACTTATATTTCTTTATTTCTCTGTTATTTTATACTAGTGTTGTTTAATTTATATCTCTTTTTTATTTTAAGTTTTTCTTGATGGTCATGATAAAATTTGCGTGTTTCATAAATAATGACAATATTTGATTTTTTATTTTTTCTTTTTTCTTTTTATTTTTCTTGGTATTTTTTCATACCCTCAATAATTTCTTTGATTAATCTTAAGGAGGATAATTTTATGTTGATTAATTGAAATAAATTAATTGTTGTTATTATGGGTCACTCAAGGTCCAAGAAGGAGTGGAATTGCACTAAATCAAATGCCTATCTCTCTTTTTTATGGTAAAATTATTAATTTTTTCATGAAAGTAAACGTTCTTTATGGTAGTTTTTTTTTTTTGAAAAAAAGAATACGAAAATTTTAATTATCTATGATTGAATGTTATTATTCTATATGAGTATATATGTATTTGGTTATTTGATGCATCTAATTGATTTGATTGGTCCATTCAATTTCTCAAATCATTATTTAAAAACAATAATTATTAAATTATTTTTGTAAATATTCTTCCTTCTTTAATTTATCGCCATGCCCCCCTCAACTCTTCCCCGTGCCTTCGTTCCCGCTGCCCTATTGAGGCTTACGGCCTAGCCCAGGCTACTTGCTCCCAACCTTTCACCCTCCTTCGCTATCGTTGGTCATTAAAATATATATATATATGTATTAATATAAAATATATACATATAAAAATATGTTCAATTATATGCATATTTATATATTCATATTATATAAACATATATACATGTATGTATAATTTATTAATTTTAATAAAATTAGTTATAACAAAAATAAGAAATAATTTTTTTAATATTAAAATTTTAAAATAATTTATACTATGTGATAAATTTTTAATTTGAATTTATAAGCTAGTAACTAATTTTTATTAATATATTAATTAAATAGTTTATTATTTCAATTATTAAGATGTGTAAATTTAACATAGATTTAATAAAAAAGTTAATAAAATAATTAAATTTAAATTAAAGTTAGTAAAATAATAATAAAAAAATATATATGGTCATATTATTCATCCCTATAAATATTACTTTAACACCCCCTCTACCTTTTGGTAATTACAAAACACCCTTGAGGGCATTTCTGTCATTGAAAAAATAAATTAAAATTTGACTAAGTCAATAGGGGTATTTTGGGGTTTTAAAGACTACCAAGGATAGTTTCTGTAATTTTTGAAAAGGCAGGGATGGTCTGTATAAAATGATAACAGGTGAGGGGGTTTAAATGTAATTATCCCTAAATAAAAAAAATAAAATTCTAAATAACCAATAAATCTTAGAAAATTCTCTCTAGGGCTAATCTTATAAACTTTAAACATCAACTGACCTGATTTTGTTTCTTAAGTAATTTTTTGATTATTTGTACATATATTTTTATGTTACCATGATATTAATCTTATAATAGGAATATTTTGCTTATTCCTAAAGTACAGCTGTATATATCTAGTAACAAATTTACAATTATTTCCTGAGCAAGTCAAAAAAATAATAATTAAAAAATAAATCAAGCTGCGTAAACCTATAATAATATACCATAATGTGGCCTTATGTTCGAAATAATATAGATAAGGCCGGATTAAGATAATACAATAATAAATATTTATTGTAGTTTCTATAAAATAGTCTATGCTAAGAATTTACCGTACATAATTTAGTCTAGATACCGTTGGATTTCTTTCCTTACTAAAGAGATGGTAGGTATTATGTTTTATTATTGCAATCCAATAGATATTTGAAATAATTGTATGTTCAATATCTGATTATAGTTGATAAATAAATTCCACAGAGAAAAGATAGAAAAAAATTTATAAATGATTTCGAAGAAAATCTCTATATATTTATGTACATATATGTACTTCTAATTTACTTTAAATAAGAAAAGAAATATGAGTTAGATTTTATTTCCGACTAGAAATTTATTTTTGTCAGGTACCAAAGTCCAACCTCTATATGTATATATGCCATTTTCTCCATAGATCACATAATTTTGATTACACGAAGGCATGCATGTATAAGAAGGAAATTAAATTGTATTATAATTGTGGGGAGAATTTTGGGATATGCGGAATTTGTGTATTATAAAGTCGATGCAAGAGTTAGACTCTTTATCTTTAAGACAATTATCGTCCCGCTCTGGTGCTCACGAAAAATGGCAATTTGTCTCCCAAGATACAACGACATAAAATCTCAAAGTAGTAGCACTACAAACTTTGAGAAACGGCGAACCAAACAATATTTTGAAACTCTCTTACTAACACTATACTTGCAAAATGATTTTATTGCTTAAGAATGCTTATTGAATGATTGAATGAATGAAATAAATGGGGGGGGGGGTGTTTATTTATTGAAGTTGGAAAGGTATCAATGAATGGTCATGTTCGATCAGAAAAGATGTCTTTGAAAGATTATAACATTTCATCTTAATAGACACGCTATTTTATCCAAAGGACATACCACTTCACACAAATGGACGCATCATTTCATTCAAGGGGTTTCACCCAACGGACACATTATTTCAACCAGAGGGCACAACTGTTTGGTTGAATTTAAATACGGTTGGATGATGATTGGGCGCCATCAGCCATCATCCACGTCACGAGCTTGTTATGCGTCCTACATCATAACTGATCATTTATCACGATTTACAATAAATTT
Organism: Sesamum angolense; assembly: GCA_034509725.1. NCBI lineage: Eukaryota > Viridiplantae > Streptophyta > Magnoliopsida > Lamiales > Pedaliaceae > Sesamum > Sesamum angolense. The sequence continues at coordinate 40,094 of JACGWL010000007.1, forward strand.
ATTAGAGGAATACCATCGGATTTACTTGGCTAATCAGTGAACATGATGTCTTGAACTGTTCAGCCGTTGGTGTAAACCAAGACAATGTTACCCCCATAATACCTTCTCTAATATCTTTGGTTCTCATGATTGAGTCCATTTTGGCCCTGGATACCATCTTGGATTCATAAGTGTTTTTTTCCATTTGAAGCAACCTGTCTTCATGTAGCACCCCCTACAATATCATACCTAATTACCACTAATTACCATACTCTCTCCTTAACTACAATCCTTCTTATAAGATATTTCATGTTTACTAGTATAAAATATATAAGTTCCACGAGATAATAGACAATGTCAAAGGATAATATTTACTCACATCCACGTATATAAAATCTCGAAAGAAATCAACATAACAACCCGCTGTACAAATTATAAACACAACCCCGACAAAAGCCTAGCATGTTTAATAACCACACAGCCAAAAGTCTTTGCTTTAAATGTCACGGCTGACCACCTAATGAGTATAACGGCACGGATCACAATCCAGTGCGGCTAGCCAGTATTACCTATCTCCTGAAAAGTACGTGGCAAGGCGTGAGCTGCCTACTCAGTAAGTCTAGCCAATCAAATTATATATATACATCACAAGTCAAACACAATACAATCATATCAACCAATCAAGGCTTATCAATATTATCAGCAGATATAAGAAACGATGCATGCTCACTATCATATATCAGCCTATATACCATAATAGTGACATCTTAGTTTGTTTTCTTAGGACCCTGCTCAACCAAACTGGAGTGCATCACTCAATGGCTTCGCCGTCTATCACATCGTCATCTCAATCACAATATCTTTTTCTTTTTTTTCCTTGATATCACACAGCTCGTATGATATCCCATCACCACTGATACCACACAGCACACACTCGTATGACATCCATCATCAATCAAATCACACAACACATAGCTCGTGTGATATGTCACATTATCTCCACTGATCATGACAACACACAGCTCGTCATTAATCATATCGTCATAAGCCATTGCAGTATGCCCCCTCCCAGTTAGGTAAGCCATCTTTTATTTCATTCACATATCATCATCATTGACATCATCAATCAACTTCATTTAATAATTATTTTCTCGTCAATAACTTTCTCATTTAATTTTATTTGGCAATCAATTCTAAGAGCTCATAATCATTCATTTGGCTTCCATACAACACCACCATAGATAAAAACATAATAATAATTTCACAGATATCCAGGTAATCCAGACAAATAGTCCACGATAAAACATATAAATAGCTAATATACAATATCCACATATATAAATACAAATCCAAGTTCGCAATCGAATATACAAGCAACCAATATATATAATACTACACATATAAATATATATATAAATTCAATTAGCTATACTTACCTCAAATCCCAAAATGCTTCAATTAATGCGAGGAGGTGCTCAATTCTCTACTTTGTCGTCACGTCCTATAATAAAGTATTATAAGTATAATTAATATACTCAATATATCATAAATAATAATAATAATAATAATAATAATAATAATAATAATAATAATAATAATAAATAATAATAATAATAATAATAATAATAATAATATTAATAATATATTAAATTCGTACTTTCCCACCTATCTTTTAATAGTTCATTTATATCCAAGTTCAGACCTCCATTCTATTTTCTTTTGATTAACTAAACTTTCTAAGTATATATTTAATTTATCAACTAACTCATAACAATTCATTTAATAAAAGCCCTTCTATCTTTTTATAATTATCGCTCTTAGTAATATTTTCTAAATTAAATTACGATTAAAACCCTCATTTTCCTTTTTAATAACATAATATTTTCTAAATATAATTTTTGGAATATTTCTATGAATTTTTTATCAATTCCTTGTTACTATACAATTTAGTTATACACCAATACGTATAATTATGCATTTAGTTAACAACCTTATGAAATTGAATAGATTAATTGTAGGAAATATTAAATTTACCAAATCCAATAATTCAATTAACCCACTACAACATTTTCGAATCAAATGGGATATTTAATTTAGTACTAATTTAAATAGACAAAATCATAAAATACTCCGATTAAATAGTACATCAGTCAATATAAATTACTTTTAGTAAATGGACTAATTAAATAACATAATTATATAAATTAATAAAAATTTCAAACTTAAAATCCTTACCTGACGTTTTGTTCGAAAATGAGAGAAGAATGTTACTGTCTGTGTACAGGGAGGAAGAAATGATACAAAATTGGGATTTCAATACATATATATATATATATATAGTAAAGTTAGTGTGTTGGTGTGTGTGTACATCCACACAAATAAACATTAGGTGGGTGACACATGTTGCCACCCACCTTTAATAATATATATATATATATATATATATATATATATATATATATAAATATTAATATTTTAATAATTACTATTACGTCCTTCCTAATTTCTTAATTAATATAATTTGATCCCAAATATTATAATAAGGCCCAATTTGCTCCGTTCAAGTTTCATTATATTCGAATTTCAATCTATAATTTATTTATAATTAGATTTAAAATTTCTTAATAATTACTAATAAGTCTCCCAATTATGTATAAAATCCTACGGGCGTCACACTTCACACTTATATAGGTGATCTCCTATATTGTACTTGACTTAGTATAGGAATCATTAAAATCTTATAGCTTACCCTTTATTCTTTAGCTAACAGCACTAAACGTCATAGGAATAGGAAGGAGTAAAACTCCAAGTGCTTTTCACAATCTTTATAACTTAGTTGTCCCATTGAACCAAGATCTTGTGATCTCCAGTCAACAAGGTTGGGTTACCATTATAAAGATTTAACTGTCGAGTTTTAATCCCATTTCCCTCGACAAACAGTATACTTGATCTCTAGGAAGGCCTTTTGTTAACGGATCAACTAAATTATCCTTTGACTTTATATAGTCAATGGATATGATTCCACTTGAGATCAACTGTGTTATGGTATTATGTCTTCGATGTATATGTCTAGACTTACCATTATACATACTGCTTTGTGCCCTTCCTATAGTCGACTGACTATCACAGTGTACCATAATTGCCGGCACTGGTTTTGTCCAATAAGGAATGTCCTCCAAGAATTACGAAGTCATTCAACTTTTCTCCAACTTTATCTAGAGCTATAAACTCTGATTCCATTGTAGAACGAGCTATACAAGTTTGTTTTGAGGACTTCTAAGATACTACACCACCTCCAATGGTGAATACATATCCACTTGTAGATTTTGTGTCTTTACTATCAGATATCCAATTGGCATCACCATATCCTTCTAATACAACTGGATATCTCGTATAGTGTAATCCATGGTTGGAAGTGTATTTTAGGTAAGGATCCTAATGAACCCTTCCAATGATCTTTACTAGGATTACTTATAAATCTACTCAATTTGTTGACTGCGTATGCAATATCAGGACGAGTGCAGTTCATGATATAGTATTCAATTTGATATTCGGGTTCACCTTTGTTCTTTGCTAAGTGTAGATTTAAATCTACAGGGTCTTAGCAGGTGGACTATCATAAGCCTTGAACTTTCTAAGTATAGTCTCAATGTAATGAGATTGTGACAAGGCAAGTCCATCAGACATTTTAGAGATTTTGATCAATAAGATTGCGTCAGCTAAATCCATGTCTTTCATATCAAAATGGTTTTGTCAACATTTTCTTGGTAGGTAAAATAATGTCACGATTGCTTCCCATTATCAACATGTCATCGACATATAGACAGACTATGATAAATGAGTGTTGAGTGCTTTTAACATATATACATTTATCACACTCGTTGATTTTGAAGCCATTTGACAACATTTTCCGGTCAAACTTTTCATGCCATTGTTTAGGAGCTTGTTTAAGCCCATACAAAGATTTGAAAAGTCTGTAGACCTTCTTTCTTGGCCAGGAATGACAAACCCTTCAGGTTGTTCCATATAGATTTCTTCATCTAATTTGCCATTTAAAAATGCAGTCTTAACATCCATTTGGTGTATTTCCAAATCATATAATGCAACAATAGCTATAAGCACTCGAATTGACGTTATTCTAGTAACTGGTGAATATGTATCAAATAAGTCAAGGCCTTCTTTTTGTTTGAACCCTTTAGCTACCAACCTTGCTTTATATTTATCTATAGATCCATTAGCCTTGTACTTTCTTTTTAGAATTCATTTACAACCTAACGATTTGCTACCAGAAGGGAGATCCACCAACTCCCAAGAATGGTTTTGGATAATAGATTCAATTTCACTGTTGATAGCCTCTTTGCAGAATGGAGCTTCTAGACTTGACAATGCTTCATTGATTGTCCTCGGTTCATTTTCTAACAAATAAGTTAAAAATCTGGGCCAAAAGTTTTAGCTCTTTTAGCACTCTTGATGCGTCTGGGTTCTTCATATCTTTGATGATCACCATTTGCAACTTTATGAGTTCTTTTTCTAGAACTTTCTTCTTCTTTTCTTTCCTCGCAAGGAAAGACATTTTTGAAGAAAACAACATTCCTTGATTCGATGATCGTATTTTCATGTATATCAAGGATTGTTGATTTGTGCACTAAGAAACAATATGCACTACTGTTATTTGCATATCCAATGAATATGCAATCAACGGTCTGTGGCCCAATTTTTATTTGTTTGGGTTTCATTACTTCTACTTTAGCCAAACACCCGCACACTTTAAGATATTTGTAAGACGATTTATGACCTTTCCAATGTTCATAAGGAGTCTCATTTTATCTTTTTGTGGTATTTTATTAAGAATGTGGTTTGCTGAAAGAATTACTTCTCCCAACAAATTTTGGGATAAGCCAGAATTTATCAACATAGCATTCATCATCTCTTTAAGAGTACGATTCTTTCTTTCAGCAATGCAATTTGATTGAGCTGAATAAGAAGCAGTAGTTTGATGAAATATACCGAATTCTGAACAAAATTCCTCAAATGGAGCTCCATATTCGCCACCTCTATCACTACGTATAGCTTTTATAGTTTTGCTAAATTGATTTTCAACCTCATTCTTATAAAGTTTAAAGGCTTCCAATGTCTCATATTTACCTCAACAAGTAAACATAACAGTATTTTGTGCAATTATCAATAAAAGTAATAAAATACTTTTTCCCACCTCTAGTTTGCACAAATTTTAAATCACATATATCACTGTAAATTAATTCTAGAGGTGATGTTTTTCTTTCAATAGAATAAAATGGCACCTTAGCCATTTTAGCTTCAACACAAATTTCATATTAATGTTTAGCATCAATTTCAAATGAAGGTAATAAATTTAAATTTACTAATCTTCATAGAGTGTTAAAATTAACATGTCCTAATTTAACATGCCATAAATTAAAACACTCAGTCAAGTAAGTAGAAGCAGTAATTTTATTGCTTTCAAAATTACGCATTATAGTCATTACATTCATCTTGAATAGCCTTTCTCAACATATCATTTTCCTATAAAGGTTGTTCTTTGTAAGTACAAATTTGTTAGACTCAAATACTAGTCTAAATCCACTTTTAACTAACAGTGATCCAGACACTAAATTCTTTCGAATGTTTGGAACGTGCAACACATCGATCAAAGTGAGTTCCTTTCCCAAGGTCATCTTTAGTACTACATTGCCGAGTCCAACAATGTTAGAAGTTGCTGAATTTTCCATGAACAACTTCTTCCCCATTGATTGGTGTGTAGTTGAGAATATCTCTTTGTTGGAACAGATATGACTGGTAGCGCCAATGTCAATCCACCACTCTCTTGGGTTGTCTACCAAATTGGCTTCAAACACCACAACAGTGAGATTGAGTTCTCCCAAATCTATAGGTACAGACCTGACCTTTGAAATATGCGCTTGATTTTTCTTAGGAAGTCGGCAATCCTTGGCCATATGATTAGGTTTGCCACAGTTGTAGCAATTCCCTTTAATCATTTTAGCCCTTCCCTTTTTTGGCTTATAGTCAATGCGCTTTCTTTTGATACTAGCATTTCCATTTTGCTCCATCAAATTCGCCTTAGCTTCAATTTGTAGCTTTTCAGATTTCATCTTAGATAAGCGATTGCCTTCTTCAATCCTTAATCTGACAATCAAATCCTCAAGCCCTATTTCCTTCTACTTGTGCTTCAGGTAATTTTTGAAATCCTTCCATAGTGGTGGTAGCTTTTCAATTATACCAGCAACTTGGAAAGATTCGCTGAGCTTCATCCCTTCTGCATGCAGATCATGCAGAATCATCTGAAACTCTTGGACTTGGTTCATTATCATTTTGGAATCTACCATTTTGAAATCTAAAAACTTTCCAACTATGAACTTCTTCAAGCCGGCATCCTCTGTTTTGTATTTTTTTTCCAATGACTCCCTAAAAGGCTCTTGCAGTTGTGGCTGAGCTATACACATTGTACAACGTATCACTCAAACCATTGAGGATGTAGTTTCTACATAGGAAATCTCCATGTCCCCATGCATCTATAGCAACCCTCTTTTGGGTATCAGTTTCCCCGTTAGATACAACGGGAGCTTCCTCACTTAAGAACCTAGCTAAGTTCAACGTAGTGAGGTAGAATAACATCTTTTGATGACACCTCTTAAAGTCGTTACCAGAGAATTTCTCCGGCCTTTCCCCTTGGGCAGCAATAGATTGTGCCACATGTGGTTGAACAACCATAGTAACCGGATTAGCAAACTCGATCGCCATAATACACAACCAAAAAATTATCTTAAAGGGCAAATTTTGGGATATGTGGGATTTGTGTATTATTAAGTCGAGGCAAGAGTTAGACTCTTTATCTTTATGACAATTATTGCCCCGCTCTGGTGCCCACGGAAAATGGCAATTTGTCTCTCAAGATACAACGACTTATAATCTCAAAGTAGTAGCACTACAAACTCTGAGAAACGGCAAACCAAACAATATTTTGAAACTCTCTTACTAACACTATACTTGCGAAATGCTTTTATTGCTTAAGAATGCTTATTGAATGATTGAATGAATGAAATGAAATGGCCGGGGGGGGGGGGGGGCGGGGATCTATTTATATAAGTTGGAAAAAGATATCAATGAATGGTCATGTCTGATCAAAGAATATGCCTTTGAAAGGTTATAACCTTTCATCTGAATAGACACACAATTTCATCCAAAGGACGTACCACTTCACATCAATGGATACATCGTTTCATTCCAAGGGTTTCACCCAACGGACACATCATTTCGACCAAAGGACACAACTGTTTGGTTGAATTTAAATACGATTGGATGATGATTAGGCGCCATCAACCATCATCCATGTGTCACGATCTTGTTATGCGTCCCACATCATAAACAATCATTTGTCACAATTTACAATAAATTTATTAAATAAATTTATTATTTAATTTATCATTCACTAATTTTCAACAATTATAACATTGGAGGCTAAGTCTTGGATAGACTTCCATATAAACACATATATAGATATTCTCACATATTGCATTGTTCTAAATAGTCTGAAATTAAATTAAATATTCCAACATAGTATGCATGAGATATATTTGAGTAAAAAATTTAGTAATAACAATGGCTGCTCAAAAAACAACAAAATCATCCCGATCAACATCTCACAGTCTTAGCCTCCTCCATAAGATAAGTAACGTACCTCACTTGCTCGATGATATTATCGAGACCATCGTTCTCATTCCTTCCTTGATTCGAAGGAAATTCACGGGCTTGCTAAAGAGATTTAGGTACTCATGGTATTTCAATTGCAACTTCTACTTTGATATGCAGGGATTTTTCTATGAACATGTCGAGAGATGATAACAAGCACATCGTTAATAAATGTTCTCCTATCTTTTTAATTGTATGTTGATGTAGCAGGTGATATATGCCTAGTTTTTTACTGGATACATTGGGTTGTTACGTTAGGAGTATGCACATTTGAACTAAATTTGACCCATCTATCATAATGTACATGTTAAGCTACAAGCTTGTGGATGTCGAAACCATAGGAATTATAAGGAGCGTTAACTGCGAACTCACTTGTCGTTTGCCTCAAATGGGTTGCACCATCACTGGGAACTCACGTTCGAAAGGGTGAGGGCACGACCCGTGGCGATTCAAGTCATATTCCTCAAGGGTGTGTCATTGAGGAGTTTGCTTTGCGCACCTTAAAAGGGTTTCATTACAGTATAAGATTATTAATCTTGCTTTTGTTAGAATCTTTATTATTATCGACACTTTCTTAAGATAACTTTTGTGCTATATTTTTTCCATTTTTTTTTCAATTATGAAGTAATAGTTAAATGTTCATTTTTTTTGGGGAGGGGGGGGGAGAGAGTTGGATTTAAATTAAATTAAGTAATTTGTCGTTATGTATGTGTAGATTTTATAAATATTATTTAAAATAAAATATTTATTATTTAATAAAGTATGTACAAAATAATAAGTTAATACTAAATTTGTAGAAAATTGTTGAAGATGACAAAAAATTAAAAAAAAAAAAAAAGAAAATAATGGGGGTGGGAAGTTAGATGAAAATTTTTAAAACATAAATTAAATTTTAAAAAATATACCAAAAAAAGGAGAGATGCCAAAGACGAGCTCTCCTTTTATATGTAGTATAAATATATAAAAAATTATCTGCAAGGTGTAGGAGAATGAATACAAGGAGAAAGAGTTTTGCATGTCAAGATTGGAGAAATCTCACTTACTCCTCCAAAAAGTAGTCTTATTCCATCTAAAATTACGAGTTTCTCAAGAAGTACTCACGGATTGAGAGAGTTTTTATTGATGTAAATACTTAAAATTATTAATTCTTTTTTATTTTAAAGAATAAAATTAATTAATTTGAATTAATAATTAACCCCTTTTTGTTTTGTTTTTTGGCAATTTGAAAATAATGAATTTGGGACTAGTGTTTATTGGGAGAGTCATGGTAGGAAATACTTGAGTGAGTGGCAAATGGTATTTCTACACCTCAAATGTATGAAAATAAAGGGATTTATACTGAAGGAGTTGCAAGTGCCAATGACGAGATTCTTTATCAATATTGTAGTTTGCTTATACTATTTGGTCCTCATTAAACCTAAAAGACATGGGCAGTGCTTGTCTGAAAAATTTCTATCTCTCTCATTTGACATAGCGTTAGACGTGTTTGATTGTGAAATTCAATCTCATCTCCCAAAAGAGCACTCTCTCTCCCCTTCTCTTCCTGTTCATTTGAAGAAAATGTTTGACAGATATCAGGCTAAAAGATGAGAACATTATCAAACTCTACCGTGAAGGTGTTGGGTTTCTTAGTTTCAATTGCTATAAATGTGTAAGTTAGTTCTCTCTTCCTTGCACTCTCACACACTTCCCTCTATTTGACAGACCAAGAAATGGGCTAGTTGGCTTGAACGAATAGGAGCTCGACTTGTTAGCTTGGATGTGGACAGAACTTGTCTTTTTGGGCTTAGAAAAATATGTTGGAATGGGTGACCAAAAGCCAATTGGATTGGTTATTTTTCATTCGTCAATCTTCATTCAAAAATATTGGATTAATGAATAGGGTAAGAATTCATCAAGTTGGCAGTGTGTTTCGGTATGCTTACTATTGATATTGAATGGGATTTCAATATCACAATGAAATGCTCACAGACCGAAAGGTTAAACACGTGGTGTTAGGCTATGCATAGGTTTGGCAGCCATGAAATCAACTCTTGAGATTCGGTCTGAAACATTTCAAGTCAAGGACCTCGAGATAGGACATCGAGGGTCCTGTAGAGACTTGCACTAAGTCTACAGTCGTATTTCATCGGTAGGAGACATAGGTCGTCTGTGCAGTTTTAGTGGGTTGGTTGGCAAGGTAGTCGACTGACTGAATTGAATCGTGGGAATCATCGTATGAAAGCCTCTTAAGGCTTGGTTGATATAATTCAGATTTTCGGTTTCGATAGTACTAGAATTAGTCCTCTAACTTGAGTAATTATGGTAGTCACGTGCATATGAATACTATATCTTGGATATGGCGAGCGGTGGCTGTGTCGTGAGGTATGATCATCATAAACTTATCCAGTGCACTCGAAGTATGTAGCATGGACGGTGGATTCCAAGAGAGGATCTGTCCCTATGCACTTTGAGATGGTTTAGGCTCTAAATGTCTTTGGCCAAAGCGATTGATCGATCAAGGATAAGTTTTCTAGATTGGATCAGTATAGTAAACGCATCTCGAGTATTAAGCATAGTTGCTAGTCAAAAATGAGAACCGACAATCAATTCCATACCCTAGACTGAGGTCAGGACACAATTGACAGTAGGACTGTACTCTTATGGATTCGGAGCCTAAATGTTCATGCTACTATTCACCTAATCTAGCATCGTGGACTGTTGCTAAACGACCACCAATAGTAACAGGCCATTTCCGATCGTGGGATAACTAGAAATAATTAATTTAATTTAATTTAATTAATTATGTTGGTCACACACGCCCAACTCTTGCTAAAGGTGAACCTAAAGAGTCACACCCTACCACTATAAAGGGGTGGAATTAATTTAAAATTAATTCTAGAAGAATCGGATTAATTTAATTGGATTAAATTAATCTTTAAAGAGAATAAATGATTGGATCATTTGATTAGACCAATCTATTGGATGGATAACTTGAAATTTAATTAATTGGATTAACTGAAATTTCAAGTTAGTTATTAAACTTAATTAGATTAATTTTATTGTGCTTGGTCCAATTTATAAATTGAAAGAGAGAGCATGGACTTGAATCTTTTAATTAGATTAAAAGATAAGAAGTTTAATGTTGGGCTTATGATTAAATTAGATTTAATTTAAGTCCATGAGACATGAGCTTGATTTTATCAAGTGCGGTCCATTAAATACAAGCCTAAGGCCTTGGTTGGACCTTGACTAAGTTAAGGAGGATAATATTGGAGGATTCTTTAGTTGATTTTAGAGGCTAATTTCGTGCATGAGAGGTGGCTAGGGTTAGGATGGTTGTTTTGGAACCTAACTAGGTTATGACTCCTTGTATCATATATATACCTTCATTTAACTCTAGCAACACATCAACACATACTAGCCTCTCCAAACCCTAAAAAATTTGTGCCTCTCTCTCTCCCATATGTTCTCCATCTTCAAGTTTTTCTCTTGGTCTTATAGATCAAAGAAAAACGAAAGAGAGATCAAAACACGTTAATTGATAGCGATTGTTTTGATCTCCATCTTTTTTGTGGAGATTTTGCTACCAAGAAATCTCCTTTAGTGGTGGTGTGTCATTCTTGGGAGGTCTCAAGATTGAGATCTCACCATGGACGGATCCAAAAATAAAAATGGAGAGGAGACAATATTTGTAGCCATACGAGAAAACGATGAAAGATAAATATTTACTTACGGTTTCCGCTTCTTGTTCTTCTCGTATATTCTTGGCCTATGTATTTATCTTATACACAGAACGATCGGAAAAGATCAAGGACACACCCTTTGATCGAGATTAATTATTATGATTATCGCATTATTTATCGTATTTTTTATTTTTGCGATTTCGCTGCACTTCCCGGGCCGATCCGCTCTCTTCAAAATACTGATTATATACTATTATAAACATATGCAAAAGTAGGGTGAATAGAAATTTACCCCCTGTGATCTTACCAATGAGCAAATTACCCCCCTATAAAAATAAAATAACAATTTACCTCTATGCCTTTTAAAATAAAGCAATTTACCTTCCTGTTTAAGGAGGTAAATCACATCATTTTTTAAAAAAATAAATTGTTGTATTTTAAAAAACACTTGGAGGTAAGTTGCTATTTTTTTCTTTTATAGGGGAGTAATTTGCTCATTTGCAATATCACAAGGGGTTGATTGTATTTTTTCCATAAAAAATAGCTTGAATATTTGTATTATTCACTAAATATATTAGCATACTGTTATAAGGTTGTAACAAGTATTACAAAAATAGTTATTACTAAATTATCTATAAGCTATTAGCTAAAATATCATAGTTATTTATAAATTTTAACATTATTAAAGTAGGAAAAAAAGAATATGCACCATTCTTCCTTTTTATATATAGTGTGACATAATAAATTTACCAAAAAGTTTTTTAAACTGATATAAATTAGTTTCCTCCACACAAGCACATTCTACACAGGAAAAAATTAGAATAATTAATCAATAATTATTAAACCAAAGCCTTAAGTAGGGTTGATAGTGAAAAGATCATCTCTCCCCTACAAATGGCCTTTGTCCCTGGAACAACCATCAATGAAAACTCCATCATCTCCCATGAAATCATACATTATCTGCACAGAAGAAAAGGTAAAAGGGGGTGGATGGCCATCAAAATTGACCTCACTAAAGCCTATGACCGGGTTGAATGGCCAGTCTTAATCAAACTCCTTAAAACCATCGGTTTTGTCACTGAAATGGTGAACTGGATATCCCAATTCATCTCTTCTGCTAGTTTTTCAATTCTGATTAACGAAGCCCCATATGGTTTCTTCAGACCGTCTCGAGGACTCCAACAGAGAGACCCTCTTTCACCCTACCTTTTTATTATCTATGCTGAAGTTTTGACTTGATTATTATTGCATGAGGAATCTATAGGAAACATCAAAGGAATTAAAGTTTGTAGGATTGCACCCTCAATTTCTCACCTTTTCTATGTTCATGATCGCACTATCTTTTGTAGGGGCGGAAGAGAGGGATGCACAGGTGGTGAGGCAATGCTTAAACAAGTTTGAAAGTTGGACTAGCCAAAAAGCCAATGCGAGCAAGTCTTTTGTGCATTTAGCAATAATGTCCCAAACTGAGTCAAGAGGATGATCCTGAAAGTCCTACAAATGAATTAATGCAATCATCAATCAAAACATCTTGGATTGCCTTTTGCTCTCATTACAACTTAAAAAGAAACCACAATCAACAGTTGGGGGGAGTACATTAATGTAAGCAAGCTTTAAACATATTAGGCTAAAAACGAAGAGAAAAAGAAAATAAGAGGCACAGAGGCCCCAACCTAATAGAAAATAAATCATACACAGGGTCCAATGGGGTTTCGTGATCATCCATGTTAATCCAATTAACAAAATAGCAAATGTATTTCAAAATTAAACATGGAAACAAAATATAATGCAAACCATGCATTATAATAAATGACATACAATATCATAAATTAATTACACATCAATTTCAGGAATTTATATGTAAAATAAAGAACCTTAATAATGGATATAAGTGCAACCCATGCAAAAATTAATTCTTTTTGAGAACCCATTCAAATTAATTTTAGCAATTTAATTTTGAGAAATACCAAATCTCAACCAAAAATAAATTTACTAAAATTAATCGTTTCAGAAACTATATAGAAAAATTAGAAAAAATAAAATAAAAAAAAAAATGAACTGGAAAAACAAAAAAGTATGTTCCATCCGGCCGCAGGCGCGCGCGCGCGCAGACGTCCCTACCTATCGCGCGCGCGTGCCCCAGACTCTGCGCATTGTGCGCGCGCTCGGCGGGGCACTTGCCAACCAGTGACCAGCTGGTAGGGTTGTTGCACGTCTGTGTTATTTTTTTATTTTTCTGATTTTTTTTCAATTCTTTTCCTGCAATCTCTAAAACAGCAAGAAAAATAATCAAGTCCGGAAATTCCAAATTTTAAGAATCGTCATGTCCAAATTAAATGCAAAATTAAACACATAAACCCTAGATCTAGATATGCAATTAAAAATCAAAAACTCATGCTTCTAAAGCTGATTTCAAATATGTAAATATGATGAAACACGTAATACACGTTAGATTCTAGGCCTATACATCAAATCGTGCTCTAATACCACTTGAAGGAAGCGGATCGGCTCGGGAAGTGCGGTGGAAGCGCGAAAAATCAAAGAAATTGATGAAACATGCGATAATAAACGAAATGAATTCTTGATCGGGGTCTACCCTTGATCTTTTTCGGGCGTTCAGTGTAATAAATAAAATACATAGGCCAAGAAATCACGAGAAAAAGACAAGGAGCGAAAATCGTAAATGGAGTTTTACCTTTCATCGTTTTCTCGTACGGCTACAAGCATTGTCTCCTCTCCATTTTTATTTCCGGATCTATCCATGACTAGTTCTCAATCTTGAGACCCTCCCAAAAATGACACACCACCATCAAATGATGTGGAAATTTCATGCTAGCAAAATCTCCACATAAGAGATGGAGATCAAACAATCGCTATGAATTAACGTGTTTTGATCTCTCTTTCGTTTTCTCTGATCTCTAAGACCAAAAGACAAAATTTAAAGATGGAGAATGTTAGGGAGAGAGAGAGAGGCACGAAATTTTAGAGGTTTTTGAGACTAGTGTGTGTTCTGTATGTGGATAGGGTTTAATGAAGGTATATATATGACCTACTCATACACATACAAAGAGTCTTATCCTAGTTAGGTTCCAAAACAACCATCCTAGCTTAGACACCCCTTATGCACGAAATTAGCCTCCAAAAGCAACCAAAGAACCTTCCAAAATTGTGCTCCTTGACTTAGCCAAGGTCCAACCAAGGCCTTTGACTTGTATTTAATAGACCGAACTCGATAAAATCAAGCCCACGTCTCATGGACTTATATTAAATCTAATTTAATCATAAGCCCAATATTAAACTCCTTATCTTTTAATCTAATTAAAAGATCCAAGCCCATGCTCTCTCTTTCAATTTATAAATCCAATTTATAAATTGGAACAAGCCCAATAAAATTAATTCAATTAATTTTACTAGCTAACTTGAAATTCTAATTAATCGAATTTATTAAATTTCAAGTCATCCATCCAGTGGATTGGTCTAAATAAATGATCCAATCATTTATTCTCTCCAAAGATTAATTTAATCCAATTAAATTAATCCGACTCTTTTAAATTAATTCCAAATTAATCCCATCCCACTATAGTGGTAGGGTGTTACTCTTTAGGTTCACCCTCAGCTAGACTTGGGTGTGTGTGACCAACACAATCAATTAAATTCAATTTAATTAATTATTTTCGATTATCCCATAATCGAAAATGGCTCGTTACCATGGGTGGTCGTCTACTAATAGTCCATGTCACTAGAGACTAGGTGAATGTTGACGTGAACATTTAGGCTCCGAATCCATATGATTACGGTCCTACTGTCAACCGTCTCCTGGCCTTAGTCTAGGGTATGGAATTGGGTGTCGGTTCCCATCCTTGACTAGGCAACTATGCTTAACACTCGAGATGCATTTACTCTACTGATCCGATCTAGAGGACCTATCCCTAATCGATCAATCGCTTTGACCAAAGACTTATAGAGTCTAAACCATCTCAAGATGCATGAGAGAAATCTCTGTCATATACAGATAGGGAAAGATCCTCCTTGGAATCTACCGTCCTCGCTACATACTTCGAGTGCACTGGATAAGGCTTATGATGACCATGCCTCACGACACAGCCACCGCTCACCATATCCAAGATATAGTCTTCATATACACGTGACTGCCATGATTCCTCAATTCAGAGGACTAATTCTCATACTATCGGAACTAGAAATTCTAGTTATACCGACCAAGTTTTAAGAGGCTTCCATATGACGATTCCCGCGAGTCACTTCAGTCAGTTGACTACCTTATCAACTAACCCACTAAAATTGCGCAGATGACCTACGTCTCCTGCCGACGGAACATGGCTGCAGTACTTAGTGCAAGCCTTAATAAGACCCTCGATACCTAGTCTCGAGATCCTCGACTCGGAACATTTTTAGACCGAACCTTAGGAATTAGTCTCATAGCTGCCAAACCTATGCGAAACCCAACTCCAGAGGGTTTAACCTTTTGATTTTTGGACAATTCGTTGTGACATTGAAATCTCATTCAATATTAGTGGTAAGCACAACGAAACATGTTGCTATCTTGATGAATTCTTACAGTATTCATCAATTTAATATTATTTGATAAAGACTGTCGAATAGAAAACAACCAATCCAATTGACTTTTGATCACCCATACCAACAGCAGATGCTCAAGGCCTCCCCCACCAGCCCAACCACATGTTCAGAGAAAGAGGCTCAAACTGCTCATGAGGCCGACCCAAACACACGACGCAATAAAGAGAATTATACTAAGATCCATGCCCAACTCCCCATGAGAGAGGTCCACTTGGACCACCACATAGGATTACTCATTCCACCTGGCGGACACAGGTCAAAGGAGCCCCTCAACACCCCAGACCCTTGTAGCGAAAGGACTCCTTGCATGTTAAGAAATGTTAAAGAATCCTCAAAGATAAGGAGTCCCCTTCGATTCAGAAACTTAAACCCCCCCCCCCCAAAAAAAAACAATATCTACTAAAGATAATATCATGAGATGCATTACATCAACTACCTCTAGCCACTCATCCCGAGAATTAGGAGCACGTGCAAACCCCTACAGGAGGGGGATACCTCCTCTATATAAACAGGTTTAGTCCCAGGCGGGGGACACTTTCTACAGACTCTCTCTCTCTTGAATTCTTCACATTTAATTACTATTTCACACTCTCTCTACGATAAAAACCCGATTTATCACATGGATCTAATTATCCTATCACGATTATTCTTTTCAATTCATTACCTTACGATTATTTATTCCTAAAATTGATACTAACTTGAGCGTCGGAGTGCTAATGCTCTAGTTTGCAGGTCCTATTCCTTAAGTTCCTTATTTCTTGATCCAAATCAAAACCTCTAGTCCAAGCCTGTTGGACTCATGCTAAAAAAGCACGCATCATCCCCCTTTTCGTCTTCCCTCTTACCGCCTTCTATCTTTGTTATGTCTTTCTGCCGGTATCTTTGTTCCCTCTCAATCATACTTTTAAATATTTATTGAATCTATTGATAATGATTTTGTCGTTCTCAAAATTGGAAGGATCAAGCTCTTGTACAATCTCAATATACATATATGATTAAGGCGAAATGAATCTTCATATGTTTGAATTTGTTTGAATGATTAAATGTCTTTTCTTATAATATTTTATATTTTTAACCTTTTGCTACCATTAAATACTAATAAGTGTCACAATTGTGAAAGGTTCTTTGTACTATACTAATAGTTAAGTTGTGTTAATGCTCCTAGTACTGATTATCAAATATTAATCAAGGATGCAATTAAATTTGATTTGCTTTCTTAATATTATACTAAATATGTACATAACTGACCCTTAACCTTTGTTAGATTAAGTGTTTCCTTGTTGAATTACTATGTATGTTCTTATATTTTAATCTACTTGAAGTTGTGAAGAGTATTGGTGGTCTATAGTGCATAATGTTGTCTTTCTTGATTGCTACATACAAACACTTGCTTTTTTTTTTTTTTTTTTATACGTATTAAAACCGCCAAATTGCCTGAAACCGCATCTTTGATTTTGGTTTTAAAAGTGACAATTTAAAAAATTATTTTATAAAATCGCGAATGGCAATTTGATTTGAAAGTAACTTTAAAAAAATCAAAATCGCACCGTGAGCACCCCTACCTAGTACTGCAATAGCTGGCATTAGATGTCCTCGGCCAGCCACAGGGGTCGGGCCAACTGATTTCAGCCGTCTACAAGCCGTTTGCAGGTGCTTACCCGCCTATGACTTGACGACCTTGAACATCTACTTGTCATTGCAGTCCCACCAGTAAAATAGCTGCAAATTTTATATATTCAAAAAAATATATAAATATTAGATAAAATGTAAGTATTACATAAAAATTAATATTATTCTTATGTTTAAATTATTAAACCAGAATAATTGGTGCTCTTGTGGATCTGTGATATGGATCCCCAAGACGCAAATAATGTTTGTGGATTGTAGCATAGACCGCAGAGTGAAAATCTCGGTGCGACCTGAAAAGATAATTAAATATTAAAATAATAAAATATTATTAATTTTTTTATAAAATAATTTAATATATTTTTGTTACATTACCTCACATCCTAGAGGTTGATATAATATCATTGAAAAGCTAGTAGCAGTGGTGGCGCTGGTGCATCCCACAACCTGGCGGGGTCTGTGAACTGCTCGGTGCTGCCGCAGGTGATCCCACTGTGGCGGGTGCAGTCGTGGTCAATGGCACGAATGTAGGCTCTGGTGGTGGGGTGGTGGGGGTGCATCCACATCAACAACAGGACGAGGATTGGGAGAGCCAGGCTGCGTGCATGATCACAACTACTGCCACGGCCTCGTCGTGGAGGAGGCGGAGCGCTGATAGCCATGGATCTACAATTCAAAAATATTAATGTTAAAAACTATTAATTGTACTTTATTATTGATAAAATTATAATGTTACTAAAAAAACTAAATTTTCTAAATTTTGCATATAAGTCCATAATGTTCCTAAATATTGCATTAAAGTCCATTGTTTTCCTAAACGTTTCCCTAAATTAGATGATTGTCCTAAAGTCTATAATTTTTTAAGAATTGCATTAAAGTCCAAAATGTTTCTAAATTTTGCATTGAAGTCCATATTTTTCTTAAAATTGCATTATAGTCCATAATTTCCTAAAATTTGTATTAAAATCCAAAATGTTACTAAAATCTGCAATGAAGGCCAATTCTTTCAAAAAAATTGCATTATAGTCCATAATTTTCTAAAAAAAAATGCATTAAATTCTATGATTCTTGTAAACTCCTTAGTTTCCTAAAAATTGTATTAAAGTCCTTTTTTTTTTCTAATTACAACAACGTCTAATTTTTTCTTAAAATTACATTAAGGTCCACTTTTTCCTAATTCTCCTAAACTGCATAATTTTTTAAAAATTGCATTAAGGTCGAATTTTTTCCCTAAAATTATGTCCATTACACAAGTATATAATTAAACAAAGAAAATTATCAAAATCTTTCTGAAAATTACAGAAAATATAAAAAATTAGCAAATAATTTCATAAAAGTAAAGAAACTATTAAGTACATAAAATTAATAAAAACTATAGAAAATTACAAAAATTCTAGAAAATTCTGGAAAATTACATAAATTACAAAAAAATTATAATTGCAGAAATTACAGTTTTTTTTCTTAAATTATGAAAAAAAATTGATTTTTTTTAAAACTTATAGAAATTCATAAAAATTACCAAAAATTTATAGAAAGTTTTAAAAACCACAAAAATTATTAATATCTTCTGTATATGTTACACATTTTAGTAATCAACAATTGTAAACAATTCGATAAAATTAAAAAAAAATAAAATTACATAAAATTATGAAAATTTAAAAAATTATTAAAAATGAAAAATTATTGAAAATTTTTAAAAATTATAGAAAAATTTTTTTAACTTTAAAAACTATGAACAATTATTAAAAAAATTTAAAATTATAGAAATTATTAAAAATATTAAAATTACAGAAAAAAAATTAAAATCACAGAAAAATTAGAACAATTTTAAAAACTACCGAAAATTATTAAAAAATTGTAAAATTACAAAAAATTATAAAAAATATAAAAATTACAGAAAATATTAAGAACTACAGAAATTTGCAAAATTTTGTATTTTCTGTAGAAATTATTTTTTACATATGGTTTATATTTTATAAAAATTTTATATCTTTACAAAAATAAAAAAACTGGGCATACGTACATTAAGAAAATAAAAGGGACTAGTAACTTATCTGAAAATGGAGGTGGTGGTGTGGGGTAGACGAGGGATTGTGGGCCTGACAGGTGGGTGGTGGTGGGGAGGTAGGGGGGCAAACTGGGGGGAGGGAGGGTGAAAAATCGAGAGATTGAGAGAAAGAGAGAGAGAGGGAAAGAGTGGGGACCAGTAGTGGGGTATTGGGGGAAGAGAGAGAGACAGTGAGAAAGAGAGAGTGAGGGAAAAATCTGCTAAGTAGAACAGCCATGGCGCGGTTCCAAAAATCAGTTAAAATGGTATTACAAAATGTGAGAAGTCTTAACTAAAAGGAATTCTAATAATGAAGCCATGTATAAAGCCGTAACAAAAAGAGTTTCAACATGTCATATTTGTACTTAACCTAAACGATATCGTATTGGCAGACAATATATAATGTCTATACAAAAGGTATTCCAAATAAACAAAACGACGTCATTCGATGCATTTGTTCATAGAGTCATCCCTAAAAGAATTATAATATTAATTTGTTTTTCATTAAAATATACTAAAAAAATCCAGATTGAATAGTTTAATATTGTAGAAAAAGAATCCATTATGTGGAATCATGCAATTGAGATGCATAAAAATATTTTCTAGTTGAGATTGAATATGTTCACAATCTACAATAAATTTGTATATTCATAAATGTTAGTATTATATTGATGTAACTATCATCTTACATTGTATATTCAGATCAAATTGTTAGATATGATCAAACTTACAGAAAATACATTTGGTAAAGGTTTAAACTTATTGGGTATACGGATGTCGAGATATCGTACTTGGAATATAAGAGTAATAATTCAAGACGATGTATCATTGAATCACGCAATGTGATTTTAAATCATACCATCCGATATGATCTCATAGACATAGGCTTATACATATTTAAATTTGGTATGAATCGGGTGCCCGAATTTTAAGATAACGCAATTGCAAACATAAATTTTTGAAATAGATCAAACCTTGTAACTGCTTTTTACATGGTTTTAAAATTTATGTGTAGGACCGCCATTTGGTGTAGCTATTGTAATGGCTAATTAAATAAAAATTCCCCCAAATTTTATAATTTTGCTGCCAATAAAATTAAGTGATCGACTTTTGGAATGGCCAATTAATTTACGGCAGTTCCGAAATTTCATTTTCCCTCCACTTTTTCAGATGGCGCTAAAATTTTGGCGTTGTAACTTGGAACGACCATTGTAATTGTGTTGTTTATATTTGGTCGTTCCAAATCAACTATTTATTTTTAAAAAAAATAATTTTTTTTATAAATATTACAAATTTTAAATATTTCATTACAAAACACTAGATTATGAAGCCTCATAGTCATAAGTCTCGTAGTCCTCGAAGCTATCTTCATCATCCTCATCTTCTTCATTATCAGTTTGATCATGTTTGTGTCCATGTGTACCTTCACCCTACTATTGTGCAATCGAAATATCAACAAAGATTTGTATACCATCAGGATCATGGAGATCATACGTCTGATTGTCCGTTGCCACTTTTGGGACTAGTATGACTTCCTCCAACTGATGTGCAATATCAATTCAGTTAGACTCATCTACTACTCTCTGAGCCTTGGTTTTGCAAATAGCCATCCAATCCGCTTTGTCTCTCTTCATACTTGGGTACTTTGTGTAGTAAATTTGTACTGCTTGTTGTGCTTGTATGAATGGTTTATTCGTTTGGTACACCTTTTTGAAGTTTACATCCACGAGGTGATAACAAGGATGTACCTTCATGCCTCTTACTGGATCGACCCAACAACGCTTAAACAAAACAACGTGCAAGTTCAAAATAAGTAGGTATGTCAATTAAATTATCTCTTCAATTATCCCATAGAAGTCATTATCCTCGTTTGTATACGATGAACTTTTCACACACACCCCACAATTCATGGTTGACTTGCAGAATTTGTGATGTTCCGTGTGGAAATTGTATTCATTCACACAGTAGCAAGGAACGTCGCCACCTCTGCACTAGGACCCTAATAATGACACTTTAGGAGCTTGTTATCCGTGTGGTTAAATTCGAGATAAACCTGCATGTTCATATCTTATACAATATTGTATATAGCTCATGAATAAGTTTCAATCAAATTAATTATTAAAAAATGTATAAACTTATACGTTGTTTGAACCAATCATTGAAATCAGTTGATACAAGTCGATCAATAATTGGGTCGTCTGAATGGTGGTGCGGATATAGTTCACTCAAGAATGATCTATTTAGAAATTTAGTTAAATAAATATATCTATATATATACACACTTAACATGTATATTAAAATAGCAAAGTTGGGAAATTATAATTTACTCATAATATGGCATGACAACATGCAACCTTATATACTATACGATTCTTTGTGAAGACTTTCTTATTCCTTTGGTAGGGAAGGTCAAGCAAAAGTTTTCTGTAGCAGTCAAAGTAGCACGCCTTCCTACTGTACTGCAAATGGAACGCCCGTGTGTCATCCATACAAACTGGACACCCCATAATACCGGTGGTACTCTATCTAGACACCATCCCATAAGAGGGTAGGTCGTTCACAGTCCATATCAGCACCACCGGCATAATGAATGCATGGTCAGTGGCATTGTCGTACGTTTGAACACCAATATGCCACAATTGCAACAACTCTTTGATCAACGGCTCCAAGTACATATCGATTAGACACTTTGGATTAGAAGGACCAGGGATCACCATTGTAATAAGCATATACTAAGAACTCATGCACATACCAAGTGGAGATTGTACGGTGTATGTATAACGGGCCAACATGAATTGAAGGAAGCGGATCGGCCCGGGAAGCGCGGCGGAAGCGCGAATAATCGAACTAACGGTAAAACGAGCGATAATTAATGAAATCAATTCTGATCAAGGGTGTACCCTTCATCTTTCCCGGCGTTTGGTGTATTAAAAATAAAACATAGGCCAAGAAATCATGAGAAAAACAAGGAGCGAAAACTATAAATGGAGTTTTACCTTTGTCGTTTTTCTCGAACGGCTACTAGCGTTGTCTCCTCTCCGTGTTTGTTTCCGGATCCGTCCACGACGAGACCTCGATCTTGAGATCCTCCCAAGAATGACACACCACCACTAAAGGATGTGGAGATTTCGTGCTAGCAAAATCTCCACAGAAGATGGAGATCAAAACAATCGCTATGAATTAACGTGTTTTGATCTCTCTTTCGTTTTTCCTTTTGATCTCTAAGACCAAATGAAAAACTGATATGGAGAACATGGGAGAGAGAGAGGCACGAAATTTGTGAGGTTTTTAGAGGCTAGTATGTGTTGTGTGTGTGGCTAGGGTTTAATGAAGGTATATATACGACCTGGTCATACACATACTAGGAGTCCTAACCTAGTTAGGCTCCAAAACAACCATCCTAACCCTAGCCACCCTTAACCACGAATTTTGGCTTCTAAATCAGCCAAAGAACCTTCCAAAAATGTCCTCCTTAACTTAGCCAAGGTCCAACCAAGGCCTTGGGTTTGTATTTAATGAATCGGGCTCGATAGGATCAAGCCCATGTCTTATGGACTTATATTAAATCTAATTTAATCATAAGCCCAACATTAAACTCCTTACCTTTTAATCTAATTAAAAGATCCAAGCCCATGCTCTCTCTTTCAATTTATAAATCCAATTTATAAATTGGACCAAGCCCAACAAAATTAATCCAATTAATTTGAGTAGCTAACTTGAAATTCTAATTAATTCAACTAATTAAATTTCAAGTCATCCATCTAATGGATTGGTCTAAATAAATGATCCAATCATTTATTCTCTCCAAAGATTAATTTAATCCAATTAAATTAATCCGACTCTTCTAGAATTAATTCCAAATTAATTCTATCCCACTATAGTAGTAGGGTGTGACTCTTTAGGTTCACCCTTCAGATAGACTTGAGCATGTGTGACCAACATAATTAATTAAATCTAATTTAATTAATTATTTCCGATTATCCCATAACCGAAAATGGTCCGTTACCATGGGTGGTTGTCTAGCAACCGTCCATGTCACTAGAGACTAGGTGAATGTTGGCGTGAACATTTAGGCTCCGAATCTATACGAGTACGGTCCTACTGTCAACCGTCTCCTGGCCTTAGTCTATGGCATGGAATTGGGTGTCGGTTCCCATCCTTGACTGGGCAACTATGCTTAACACTCGAGATGCGTTTACTCTACTGATCCGATCTAGGAAACCTATTCCTGATCGATCAGTCGCTTTGGCCAAAGACTTTTAGAGTCTAAATCATCTCAAGGTGCATAGGAGAACTCTCTATCATATAATGACAGGGGACAGATCCTCTCTTGGAATCCACCGTCCTCGCTACATACTCCGAGTGCACTGGATAAGGCTTGATGGCCATGCCTCATGACAGCCACCGCTTGCCATATCCAAGATACAGTCTTCGTATGCACGTGACTGCCATGATTTCTCAAGTCAGAGGACTAATTCTCGTACTATCGGAACTGGGAATCCCAGTCACACCGACCAAGCTTTAAAAGGCTTCCATATGACGTTTCCCGTGAGTCACTTCAGTCAGTTGACTACCTTGCCAACTAACCCACTAAAACTGCATGGACGACCTACGCCTCCTGCCGACGAAACACGGCTGCAGTACTTAGTGCAAGTCTCCATAGGATCCTCGATGCCCAATCTTGAGGTCCTCGACTTGGAAAGTTCCAGACCGACCCTTAGGAGTTGGTTTCATAGCTGCCAAACCTATGCGCAGCCCAACTCCACGGGTTAACCTTTCGATCCATGGGCATTTCGTTGTGATATTGAAACCTCGTTCAATATCAGTGGTAAGCACAACGAAACATATTGCCATCTTGATAAATTCTTACCATATTCACCAATCTAATAATATTTAATAAAGATTGTCGAATGGAAAACAGCCAATCCAATTGGCTTTTGGTCATCCATTCCAACAATCTTCCACTTGACCATTAAGCCAATTACCCATGTCGCTCAGAACCTTCTGAGCATGAGCAATCTACGATACCGACTCGGTTTCGCGGGTCTACTTTATTTTCTGCTGGATCTATACTGTCCAACCGTGTATTTCCTTTCACCATCGCTGCCTGCAGATGGTTTTTATCTAAGAATTTTTGCGGATCTTGTGATGAGATGTCGGGCCCATAAGGCTCTTGCCCTAGCCTTGTTGTTCGCCTCAAAGGCTACAACTGGCTCGGCTGTGCTAGGCATCACATCCATCCAATGGATGTTGTTTTTCGATCCAAACCACTTTCCTAGACTGACTTGTTAAAGTCACCCCACATTCAACTTTTAAGATGGGCGTTTGCTTGAAATCCCTCCAAGCTACCATGCCTACCATCAAGTCCGAACGTGATTATACTTTGAGGACTTATCCGTTATTCACATGAGTCTGGAAGCTAGTACCGCTTTAGCCTTCCAGAATTAACTCTCCGCAAATCGTGTATCAGACACACTTCTTTAATCCTTATTCAGGAAGTAAAGACTGTTCTTAACAACCGTCTATTGCCAATTGGTGTATTTCCAATATACGTTGTGTCATTCCCTAAGCATACACAATATCAGGTCCAACACACCAAACCAACACTTTCGTGTTGTCTTCGGCACAGACGTAGGGAATGTCCAAGACATTTGAGCTTTCTCATCAGTCAACCATGATTGAGTTTTGAATAGCTCAACCCTAATGTAGGAATCTAATTCCTTTTATGGAGAATTTCATGAACAACTTTATATGTGTCTTAGTGTTTCTGAAACATCTTAACCTCATTCCAAATGGGAAAGACGTTTATACACTAAACACGTTGGAACTCACACTAACTCCCACTGACGTTGGGCTCATTTTATCAAATCATACCTAGTATGATCTTTAGATAAAAATGAATATTCCAGTTTTACGAAGTCTCAAACCCAGTTTGAACTTCTTAGTGAATCCTTAGGCTCTAAGCCATTGATTCCAAACGATGTCCAACATCGCTCCTCCTTATGTCCTTTTGGATTAAAATCCAATTCCCATGGACAAATAAGGACTGGGATATGGTCAGTTAGAGATGTAGTTGATTACGAATGACGCATTTGAGAAGTTATATGAAAACTTACTCCCACTATTTCCTTGACGTGTATAGGACCATCCTATTAACTCAAGTACTTTGTGGGACGAGAGTTTCATCATACAATAAGGGCCAATCTGTTTCAGTGAAACACCAATCAAACAAAGTCCAACTTAGTTCGATTTCTTCCTTATCAGAGACCGTTCAACCGTGGTCCTTTCAGGAAGAACTTCACCGAGTAAGAATCACATTCTCATAAAGAACTCTCACTAAATACACACCCTCTCGATTCAATCAAAAGTTGATCATGTTGGTTCACCACTCCGAGTCTAATTCTTTGAACCTCATCAAATAAATTAGACTGGTGAACCCCCACAGAGATCTTGTGTATTTTAGTAACTCACAGATATCACACTGGATCCAATCCAACATGTAACTGGTAAACTCATTTTGTCCCACAAAAGAGCTTTTGCAGTCTTTCTCCTTCTTAGTAAGGTTTCGAAAGCTAATAGATCCAAATCGCCTATTTCTAGTGCTCTTTGAATCCATCAAGGAACTATGCTTAACACTCGAGATGCGTTTAATCTACTGATCCGATCTAGGAAACCTATCCCTGATCAATCAATCGCTTTGGCCAAAGACTTTTAGAGTCTAAACCATCTCAAGGTGCATAGGAGAACTCTCTGTCATATAATGACAGAGGACAGTTCCTCTCTTGGAATCCACCGTCCTCGCTGCATACTCCGAGTGCACTGGATAAGGCTTATAATGACCATGCCTCATGACACAGCCACCGCTTGCCATATCCAAGATACAGTTTTTGTATGCACGTGACTGCCATGATTCCTCAAGTCAGAGGACTAATTCTTGTACTATCGGAATCGGGAATCCCAGTCATACCGACCAAACTTTAAAAGGCTTCCATATGACGTTTCCCGCGAGTCACTTCAGTCAGTTGACTACCTTGCCAACTAACCCACTAAAACTGCATGGACGACCTACGTCTCCTGCCGACGAAACACGGCTGCAGTACTTAGTGCAAGTCTCCATAGGATCCTTGATGCCCAATCTCGAGGTCCTCGACTTGGAAAGTTCCAGACCGATCCTTAGGAGTTGGTTTTCATAACTGCCAAACTTATGCGCAGCCCAACTCCACGGGTTAACCTTTCGATCAGTGGGCATTTCGTTGGGATATTGAAACCTCATTCAATATCAGTGGTAAGCACAACGAAATATATTTCCATCTTGATGAATTCTTACCATATTCACCAATCTAATAATATTTAATAAAGATTGTCAAATGGAAAACAACCAATCCAATTGGCTTTTGGTCTCCCATTCCAACATGAATGAGTACGACGTACTGTTCGTGCGGTGCAAACTCGTCTGTGCAAAGGCTTAGCCGAATATTACGCTACTCTTCTTCAAAATCGAGATACGTCCGATTAAAATGCTTCCAAGCATCTGCTTCGGAAGGATGATACATGGAGCTATACTCCATCTAATGTGTGACATTCATTCATGTGTTCTATAGTTGCTCTCGAAGCATACAACCTCTGCAGACAGGGAGTAAGCATCGGGTATCTAAAAACGGCATATAGGGACTTTTGTAACGGGGGTCTTGCTCCCGTGTTTACCTAGCATCTCCATAACTTGTAGTATTCCAAATCGGCATCGTCATTCCTTACAGCAAGGAGCTATTTTTACACGCATCAATCTTTTCAATGGATAAACCCAAATCAATTATCAACTTATTCATACTGTAGTAATCTCTTGGCATGGTGTGATCGAGGGCAATATATTATTAACCAACTAGGATATTTGATCATATGTTCACTCATAAATATGGCCCTCCTCCTTGATAGCCACCAAATCAGCAACGCCAACTGAGATTGGGTACAACTGC
This sequence comes from Sesamum angolense, assembly GCA_034509725.1. Lineage (NCBI taxonomy): Eukaryota > Viridiplantae > Streptophyta > Magnoliopsida > Lamiales > Pedaliaceae > Sesamum > Sesamum angolense. The sequence continues at coordinate 67,705 of JACGWL010000007.1, forward strand.
TCCACAATGGCTGGTCAGTAGTGTGCACTATATTGTAAAAATTATTTTGTCAACCCTGATACATAATCATAAGGGACACCACCGTAATATGAACTAGGACCGACATTATTAGGGCAAGATCGCATACCATCGTGGTAAGAAGAAAAATAGCCCGGCCCGACTGCATCAAAAACCATCTTCTACGCCCAATCCATCTGTTGTTCACCACCCCAGTGGGAATTACCCTCTTCCTGAGTAGTTGGGGTTTGTTATTTCTACATTGTAGGGGCAATCATAGCATCAAAGTACTCCTGCACCCTCTTCTCGCCATGCGAAGTCCAATTATAATATTTTGGCATAAATCCTCACATACATAAGTGATAACTGACAACATCGGGTGTTTCAAACTTTCTGTTTTTGCACTTTCGGCACGAGCACCTAATTTTGTCTCTATCCATATATTCACGTTGACACTTGACCCATATTATGAAAGGTTTAACCCCATCCTCAAACACCAAGGTAAGACTTGCCCTCCCTGTGAGGTTCTTATCATACATCTTCTCAGTTGTTGTAATTATACATAATTATATTTCGACCTATAATTTATAAATATTACTATACACTAAGAATACATCACATATAAGATCAACAAAATCATAAACAAAAATAATTAAACTACAATGTAATTAACAAAAATGGTTAAAGTCGTTATTTGGTCAACCAACTCAAGAGATCAATAGTTGTCGCTCCAAAAGTTAAGCAATTCTACCTTATCAAGTGTATATGCACCAAAATCAGAGAAATATTGAGAGTGCATGTGGTTAATAATCAATTCTAGAACAAATGAAATGAAATAAAAACAACTTGCAATACACACACATATATAAGCTAGTTTGTACCGACTTTTGTAACGACCGTTGGAGAAAAAAATAGCCATAAAAAATGTAGCCATTATAATGTCTGCATTTTGAATAGCCTTTGTGATACAAGTGGACAAAAGAGTCATCCATATTGGTACGACCTTTGTAACATCCATTTTACATATATATTCACCCAACTTTTTACACGGTATTTATAACGGCTCTCTTTTTTTTCATAGACCGTTACAAAGTTAAATGGACGTCCTAAAAACCATAGAACACTAATAACGACCAAAAATTATAAATGATTTTTTGTAATGATAGTTTACATTTAATCATTTGGGCCGACTTTACATACATATACTGGAATGGCTTACATAATAAGAAATGCTTGCCATCCCTAATTTCAAAAATAATTTCAAAGGCCGTTACAAATCGTAATGACTATTATTTTGTAATGGCATTGCATATATTAGTGTCTAGTAAATGACTTTTGTAACTGTTTTGCCCGTTACAAAACTATGAAATTTTTTTTGGTTGTGACATGATGTTTTCAAACCATTTCCGTTACAAACTTGTAGGAAAGGCCATGTGTATTTCCTTTCAAAAAAAGCCATTACAAATACCTCATTTTTTTGTAGTGGTTCTTTCCTTCTTACACCTTAGCCTTCATTCTTCAAATATGGATCCTTACTGTGCATCCTTGATTTTATCCTTGAGAGAGGGCTTCACTTGCATTCTGTCAGGTCGGGCCAGTATGCTATCTTTTCAACATTCGTCAGTTTAAAATTAAATCAAATTTTTTATGTATAAAGAGGAATTAAAAATGTGGACGGTGAGGGACTACTTATCATAGTTTACCTTGTGGTGATTGATATGTGTATATATAAATATAATCTTGTGGGTTGATTGTGTCTCGTGATACTAAGATTATGTGTGCATATTTAGATATATACAAAATAGGATTTACTTTAATTATGATATTTAGGGAAGATATAATCGTAGTACCATTGAGAAATAAAGAAATACCCATCGAAAGGTAAACTGGAGTCATCACTCTCCAAGGGAAGCCATCTGGTAGGTCAAAGAAAATATGAAAGAGAAATACCCATACTTGTTCCCTGAGCTGGTAGATAAGTCAAATTTTGGGGATGAATTTTTTATTAGGAGAGGAGAATTGTGACGTCCATAGAATTTTATATACAATTGAGGGATTAATTGATAATTATTAAAAAATATATTTTATTATAATAAATTATAGGTTGAAATTAGAATCCGTTATAATATTTGAAAGCAAATTATATTAATTAAGAAATTAGGGAGGACGCAATGGGTATTTTAAACAAATTTAAATTAAACAAATAACTTATATATATATATATATATATATATATATATATATATATATATAGATTGAGAATGACCCATCACCCCCACCACCTCACCTACACATTATTATAGGGAAAAATCCAAGAAACCCCCCTGTGATATTGGAAATATTAAAAAAAAAACCCTAGGAAAAATAAAATATTAAGCACACCCCCTGTAATATGAAAAAAAGATAAAAAAACCCACTAAGGTCAGAGAGTGTAATACACTCGCGTTGACTGAGAGTGTGGGCCTGAAATTTCATTCTTTTTTATAATTTTGCCCTCTCCTCTCTATTATATAACATTATATAATATATTATATATAATTTAATAAATCATTATATATTATATATAATTTAATAAATTTAAAATAAATATAATACTTTATTAATAATAAAATTTATTTTAATGTAAATATATAATTATATTAATATTTTTAATATAATATTTTTTATTACATAATTAAATTAATTTATTTAAAAAAAAAAAAAGAAAGCAGCAGCGGCGAACAGAGGAGGGTTGCCCTCCTCGTCTCCGGGGACGGCGGTCCCCCAACGCAACCAGGGCGACCGTCGTCGCCCATCCATCAAGGGCGACCGCCGTCGTCGTCGCCCTCGCTGTCGAGGGCGACCGTGAAGCGAAGGCGACGCCGTCGCCCATTGCATCTAGACGACCGCGTCGCCCAGACAGCAACCGGAGGGAAGAGGAGGGGGTGGGGTAGGGGTGGGGAAGTCGATGGGTGGGGTGGGTTGGGGGGGTTTTGTGGTGGGGGTGGGGGAGTTTGGGGGGGAGTTTGATTCTTTTTTAATAATAATTTTATTTTTATAAATTATAAAAAATTAATTTTTTATAATTATAATATTAATAATATAATTTATCCAACATGTGATATAGTTTTCTAAAGCCTCCAAAAAATATCAACTTAGCATGCCATGTCATTTTTTGGTCAAAAAATTAAAATTTTCGCCACTAAAAAATTAAATTTCATCAATTTTAAAATTTAATAAATTTATAAAAAAAATAAGTTAATTATGGGGCTAAAATTAATATTGAGCATATTTAATGGACTAAGAAAAAATAATTTTTCTATATAAAATTAAATATAAATAATTTATAGGTATATTTTAATAAATATTTTAGTTCTATATAAAAAAAATTCTATAGATTATTTTTCTATATAAAACTTTTTTTAAACAATTTTTATATATTATAGATATATTTTAATATGCATAAGTTGACCAAATTGACTAGGAGGGGCATTTTAGTCATTGTCCCTATAAAATTAGGCTATCTTTGATCGAGGGCAGTGTTATTTATTCTTTGTAACATAGTGGGTGAAACTGATATTTAATTTTTCACAAGGGGTTTTTTGATCTTTTTGCATAACACAGGGGGGCAAAATGAATTTAACTCCATTATTATATATATATATATATATGTGTGTGTGTGTGTGTGTGTGTGTGTGTGTGTGTGTGTGTGTGTCTAATGTTAGTTTAATAAGTTAAATTGATGTTTTGCACAGACTCACCTACAAATTCACACACTATTGCGGATTGGTAAATTGTTCGATAAGTAATTTTTATTTTAATTATTATTAATTTATATAATTATATTATTTTATTAGTCCATTTAGTAAAAGGAATTTATATTGTCTGATGTAATATTTAATTTGAAAAAATATATGAGTTTGGCTATTTAATATTATTGTCAAATTAAATATCTCATTTGATATAAAAATATTATAGTTGGTTAAGTAAAGGGAAAAATCCCATTTACCCCCTTGTGATATTACAAAAGAGCAAATTACTCCAATATGAATAAAATAGCAATTTACAGCCTGTATTTTTCAAAATGTAGCAATTTACCTCATGTTTTTAAATAAATTTGCTTCATTTTAAAAAGTACAGGTGATAAATTGCTACTTATTTTTATAAGGGTAATTTGTTCATTGTCAATATCATAGAGGGGTAAATTGTTATTCATCCGTTAATTAAATCACTAAGTTTGTAGTCGTATTTCGTCGGCAAGAGATGTAGGTCGTCTGTCTAGTTTTGGTGGGTTAGCTGGCAAGGTAGTTAACTGACTAAAATGACTTGCGGGAATCATCACATAGAAACCTTTTAAGGCTTGGTCAGCATGACTAAAATTCCCGATTCCGGTAGTACTTTTTCGGACTTGAGAAATCATGGCAGTCACGTGCATAAGAAGACTATATCTTAGATATGGCAAGCAGTTTGTTGTGTCGTGAGGCATGGTCATCATAAACTTTATCCAGTGTAGTCGGAGTATGCAGCGAGAATGGTGGATTCCAAGAGAGGATTTGTCCCCTATCAGTATATGACAGTGAGTTCTCCTATGCGCTCTAAGATGGTTTAGACTCTAAAAGTCTTTGGCTAAAGCGATTGATTGATCAAGGTTAGGTTTCCTAGATTGGATCAGTAGATTAACGCATCTCGAGTGTTAAGCATAGTTGCCTAGTAGGAACTGACGCTCAATTTCATGCTCTAGACTAAGGCCAGGAGACGGTTGACAGTAAGACTGTACTCGTATGGATTCGGAGTCTAAATATTCACACCAATATTCACCTAGTCTCTAGTGCCATGGGCCGTTGCTAGACGGCCACCTTGGTAATTGGCGATTTCTAATTATGGGGTAATCATAAATAATTAATTAAATTAGATTTAATTAATCGTCATATGGAAACCTTTTAAGGCTTGGTTGCTATGACTAAAATTCCCGATTCTAATAGTACGAGATTAGTTCTCGGACCTGAGAAATCATGGCAGTCACGTGCATAAGAAGACTGTATCTTAGATATGGCAATCGGTTTGTTGTGTCGTGAGGCATGGTCATCATAAGCTTTATCCAGTGCAGTCGGAGTATGTAGCTAGAATGGTGGATTCTAAGAGACGATTTGTCCCCTATCAGTATATGACAGTGGGTTCTCCTATGCGCTCTAAGATGGTTTAGACTCCAAAAGTCTTTGGCCAAAGCGATTGATTGATCAAGGTTAGGTTTCCTAGATTGGATCAGTAGAGTAAACGCATCTCGAGTGTTAAGCATAATTGCCTAGTAGGAACTGACGCTCAATTTCATGCCCTAGACTAAGGCCAGGAGGCGGTTGATAGTAAGACGGTACTCATATGGATTCGGAGTCTAAATGTTCACACCAACATTCACCTAGTCTCTAGTGCCATGGACCGTTGCTAGACGGCCACCCATGGTAACAGGCGATTTCTGATTATGGGGTAATCATAAATAATTAATTAAATTAGATTTAATTAATTGTGTTGGTCACACGTTGAAGTCTAGCTGTTGGTGAACTTAAAGAGTCACACCCTACCACTATAATGGGATGGAATTAATTTGGAATTAATTCTCAAAGAGTTTAATTAATTTAATTGGATTAAATTAATCATTGGAGAGAATAAATGATTGGATCATTTATTTAGACCAATCCATTGGATGGATGACTTGAAATTTAATTAATTGGATTAATTAGAATTTCAAATTAGCTATTAAAATTAATTGGATTAATTTTATCGGGCTTGGTTCAATTTATAAATTGAATTTAAAAATTGAAAGGGAGAGCACGGGCTTGGATCTTTTAATTAGATTAAAAGATAAGGAGTTTAATGTTGGGCTTATAATTAAATTAGATTTAATTTAAGTCCATGAGACGTGGACTTAATTTTATCGAGTCCTGTCTATTAAATACAAGTCCAAGGCCTTGGTTATGAAGGAAGCGGATCGGTCCGGGAAGCGCGGCGGAAGCGCGAATAATCGAAAAAAAAATAAAACAAGCAATAATTAACGATATTAATTCTGATCAAGGGGTGTACCCTTGATCTTTCCCGGGCGTTCGGTGTATTAAATATAAAACATAGGCCAAGAAATCACGAAAAAAACAAGGAGCGAAAACCATAAATGGAGTTTTACCTTTGTCGTTTATCTCGTACGGCTACTAGCGTTGTCTCCTCTCCGTTTTCATTTCCGGATCCGTCCACGACGAGACCTCGATCTTGAGATCCTCCCAAGAATGACACACCACCACTAAAGGATGTGGAGATTTCGTGCTAGCAAAATCTCCACAGAAGAGATGGAGATCAAAACAATCGCTATGAATTAACGTGTTTTGATCTCTCTTTCGTTTTTCCTTTTGATCTCTAAGACCAAATGAAAAACTGAGATAGAGAACATGGTAGAGAGAGAGAGGCACGAAATTTGTGAGTAAGTTGTGTGTGTGTGTTAGGGTTTAATGAAGGTATATATATGACCAAGTCATACACATACTAGGTCCTAACCTAGTTAGGCTCCAAAACAACCATCCTAGCCACCCTTAACCACGAATTTTGCCTAAAGATCAGCCAAGAGAACCTTCCAAAATTGTCCTCCTTGACTTAGCCAAGGTTGGGCTTGTATTTAATGAATCGGGCTCGATCAAGCCCACGTCTTATGGACTTATATTAAATCTAATTTAATCATAAGCCCAACATTAAACTCCTTATCGTTTAATCTAATTAAAAGATCCAAGCCCATGCTCTCTCTTTCAATTTATAAATCCAATTTATAAATTGGACCAAGCCCAATAAAATTAATCCAATTAATTTGAGTAGCTAACTTGAAATTCTAATTAATCCAATTAATTTAATTTCAAGTCATCCATCTAATTGGTATAAATAAATGATCCAATCATTTATTCTCTTCAAAGATTAATTTAATCTAATTAAATTAATCTGACTCTTCTAGAATTAATTCCAAATTAATTCTATCTCACTACAGTGGTAGGGTGTGACTCTTTAGGTTCACCATTCAGCTAGACTTGAGCATGTGTGACCAACACAATTAATTAAATCAAATTTAATTAATTATTTTCGATTATCCCATAATCCGTTACTAGGTGGTTGTCTAGCAACTATCCATGGCACTAGAGACTAGGTAAATGTTGGCGTGAACATTTAGGCTTCGAATCTACGGTCCTACTGTCAACCGTATCCTGGGCATAGAATTGGGTATCGGTTCCCATCCTTGATTAGGCAACTATGCTTAACACTCGAGATGCGTTTACTCTACTGATCCGATCTAGAAAACCTATCCCTGATCAATCAATCGCTTTGGCAAAGACTTTTAGAGTCTAAACCATTTCAAGGTGCATAGGAGAACTCTCTGTCATATAATGACAGGGGACAGATCCTTTCTTGGAATCCACCGTCCTCGCTACATACTCCGAGTGCACTGGATAAGGCTTATGATGACCATGCCTCATGACACAGCCACCGCTCGCCATATCCAAGATACAGTCTTCGTATGCACGTGACTGCCATGATTCCTCAAGTCAGAGGACTAATTCTCGTACTATCGGAACCGGGACTCCCAGTCATATCGACCTTGCCTTAAGAGGCTTCCATATGACGACACCCGCGAGTCACTTCAGTCAGTTGACTACCTTGCCAACTAACCCACTAAAACTGCACAGACGACTTACGTCTCCTGCCAACGAAATACGGCTGCAATACTTAGTGCAAGTCTCCATAGGATCCTCGATGCCCAATCTCGAGGTCCTCGACTTGGAACGTTCCACACCGACCCTTAGGAGTTGGTTTCATAGATGCCAAACTTATACGCAGCCCAACTCCACGGGTTAACCTTTCAATCCGTGGGCATTTCGTTGTGATATTGAAACCCCATTCAATATCAGTGGTAAGCACAAGGAAACATATTGCCATCTTGATGAATTCTTACCATATTCACCAATCTAATAATATTTAATAAAGATTGTCGAATGGAAAACAGCCAATCCAATTGGCTTTTAGTCACCCATTCCATCAGGTTAGACCTTGGCCAAGTATAGGAGGACATTTTCGAGGGTGTTGGCTGATTTGGTAGCCTCAAATTTGTGCATGAGGAGTCACTAAAGTTAGGATGGTTGTTTTGGAGCCTAAGTAGGTTAGGACTCCTTGTATGTATATGACTAGATCATATATATACCTTCATTAAACCCTAATCACACACACAACACATACTAAACTCTCCAAATTTCGTGAGTCTCTCTCCCAATATGTTCTCCATCTTTAAATTTTTCTTTTGGTCTTAGAGTTCAAAAGAAAACGAAGGAGAGATCAAAACACATTAATTTATAGCGATTGTTTTGATCTCCATCTCTTCTGTGGAGATTTTGCTAGCACGAAATCTCCACACCCTTTAGTGGTGTTGTGTCATTGTTGGGATGGTCTCAAGATCGAGATCTCGCCATGGACGGATCCAAAAATGAAAACGAAGAGGAGACAATGATTGTAGCCATACGAGAAAATGACGAAAGGTAAATATTTATTTTATGGTTTTTACTTCTTGTTTTTCTCATATATTCTTGGCCAATTATTTTATTTTTATAAACCAAATACTTGAGACTTGATCAGGATTAATTCACTTTGATTTATCATTTTTTTTATTTTGCGTGCTTCTGTCGCGCTTCCCGGGCCGATCTGCTTTCTTCGTTAAAGTGAGAAAGCATGATAGGATAGTGAAATCCGTAGAATAAATCGTGTTCAGAGTGAAAATAGAGTGCAAAATAGCAATTGATAGCCAAAAAATATGAGAGTAGAAGATGTCCCACTTTTGGAACCAAACATGTATATGTAAGGGGGGTGCCCCTCTCCGGTGGGAGTCTGCACATTCTCCTGATTCTTGGGATGAGCGTATAGAGGTGGTTAAGAGAAGGCATAATACGATCTTATCTTCAGTAAGTCTTGTTGAAGGATGTGTTTTCAAACTGAAAGGGACTCCTCGTCCACGAGGACTCTTTAGCCTACGAGGAGTCCTTCTATTTCAGGGGTCTGTTGTACTGAGGGGCCTCCTCAACCTATGTCTTCCACGTAGGCCAGGTAGTAGCATGTGGCGGTCCAGGTGGACGTCTTACGTGGACAATTAGCATTATGGCTTAGTCTGTTTCTCCTAATTGGGCCAAACCCGCGAGTGACTTGAGCCGTCTCCCTCATGCATGTTTTTGGGCGGATGGGGGGGCCTTGGACTACCTTCTTTTAATGCCATAGGCTTTATTGAGAATTTTATTGGGCCAGACTCCTTTGGTCCGTACACATCCGTATGAATAATATTTAATATTACATTTAGAAATTATGATATTTTTGAAGTCTTGATTATATGTATCAAACTTATTATAGGATTCAAGGATAAAGTAGAGGATTGAACAACTCCCTATTTGTTAATTAAAGTGTTATAGGATCGAGGTAAGTAAATATTTAGTATTATCTATATATGCTTACTTTCCTTGTGATACTACTTCATGTAAGTCCGTGGCTCGTTCTAAAACTGTTTTGTATGGAATTATATGGGTGATGGATGATTTAATTTGAATGACTATGTTGTGAAAGTGAAATGAAAAAATATATTGAAGTATTATATTGGTTAAATGATGTGTTGTTGGTGCTTGTAAATGGAAATGTATCGATATGATTTTACAGTACTAGTTGCGTACAAGAACGGTGATATGTGAAAACGAGTGGTGATGGAAATTGAATATAATTGTAATGTGAATTTCCCTTGATGTTGTTGAATAGCCTGTGTGGCAAAATAAAATGAAAATAGCTACCATGCGATATGAAAAGAGCTATGATGAGATGTGAAAAGAGTTGTGATGCGATATGAAAGAGCTTTGATGCTAACTGAAAGAGCTATGATGCAAAATGAGATTGATGAGCCTTCGTGACTTGTCAAGGGGATTCACTTAAATATTATGTAATAAATGTGAGATTGAGTTAGTAGAGAAAAATACTATATCACCTTCTGGTAAGCAGACTAAGAAAAGATGAGTTTAATTGATTGTCTTGTTATGAGTTGGTTGTGTTTTGTAATCAAGTTAACTATATTTGAATTAAATTGGTTATATTCTACATTGTTCATTTTGTCTTGTTTGAAAGTATAGTTGATGTACATATATAGGTGATGTCGACTATTTACTTACTGAGTTGCAGGCTCATTCCTTTGCTAATATTTTTCAAATATACATCTTTACTCACAGAGGGCTAGGTCCAACCTTTTGTTTCAGTCCGGTTAGGCCAGTATGCAGTTCTTCCCTCACCCGTCAATAAAAATAGAAATCACCTTTTAGGATTGTATAAATATGAATTAAAAATAATATGGCATGTGAACTATTATAACAATTCCATTTTGGAAATTGTGTGATTTGTGTTTATATTCATATCTCAAAATAACTTCAGATATAAAATATTAGTATAAATTATCACAGTTGTATATAGTACTTAAATAAATGAAATAAAACTTAGAAATTAGAAAAGTTGCACCAATGGAGAGTCACGACACTTGTCGTTGACCTAAATCCATGATTGCCTCCCTACGTGCAGGTTTTAACGGTTGACCATGACTCCAGGATAAAACCCCATTAGCACTCAGCAGTGTCTCATCCCATGTGCACGACCACGAGGAGACTAGGAACCAGTCCACAATCACATTGCCAAAAACATTAAAATATTTGTGGGAGAATAAAATATTTCTCAATTCATGAGCTATATAAAATCTCCCTCTCTCTCAATGTGTCAAATGAAGAAAGCAAATGGCCCTTTAAATAGTTGTAAGAATTTGACCGTTATAAAACACTAAGTGGCTTAACTAAAACTCATAATAATATAATAAATTCAATTATAAATAGGCCACATAAATATATAATATGTAACGGTCAAATACTTATTAAACCTCATAAATCACAATTAAATCATTATAATAATGGGGCCATAAATCTCAAATAAATATCAAATTAAACTGGCACATTAAGATCGAATAAAGTGTTGGAAATAATTTGATAATGTAGAAAATTTTAAAGCTTTATTTCCAACAATCCCCCACAAAGTTTAAAATTTTTTCAAAATTGGAATATGAAATGAAATAGATGGAAACTTATACCGTGCAATCGGTGCATGTGCCTTCCGGGCTTGAACATACACTTAGCGTTGGAAATATTCATTTGAGGAGCAATAGTGGACTTCGCCTTGAATTATGCCCCTTGAGCCAAACTTCAATTACCGCACACACGATATTGACTTAGGACATGGTTATAGCGGGTGACGCGGGTTAACGGCCCTACGCTCTGATCGTGATTCTCGTGAGGTCTGATTTAGGGTTAGCCCAAACCATAGCCACGGCCCATGGCAACTCTCACTTAGGTGAGCCCTCCAAAGGTATGTGTGATGCATACCTCGCGGAAATCACACTTTCGGTCTCATTAAGGGTCAAACCCAACCTAACATCACATTTTATAGCACTTCACCTTAGGGATGGGAAGGAGATCATTGTATTATTTATTATTATTTTAATACTCTCTATCATCAAAATAATGTGCTATATATAAGTCACGCAGTGCGGGTTGTTCCTACCCATTGAACCTTCTTCATGGGGTATTGGATTAAAAGAAATACCAGCATATCGTTTTTATTATATTATCATTCGGTGTAGATGATTAGTGTAATTCTCCATCATTACATATTTTTGTTTTGACAAAATCCTCGATGGAATATACATTTCTCGAAACATTCCTTGCATAAACACAAATCAAGAATTAGAACAATCATACATTGAACTCAACACAAATCACAATTATATTCATGGCTTTAGACTGTTGTGGAAATTGTGTGATTTGTGTTTATATTCATATCTCAAAATAACTTCAGATATATAAATGTCATTATATATAAATTATAAAATATAATACAAAAATTGATTATAAGTACTTAAATAAATGAAATAAACTTAGAAATTAGAAAAGCTGCACCGATGGAGAGTCACGGCATTTGTTGCTGACCTAAAGACATGATTGCCTCTCTACGTGCAGGTTTTAACGGCTGACCATGACTTCAGGATAAAACCCCATTAGCACTCAACAGTGTCTTATCCCATGTGCACGACCACGAGGAGACTAGGAACCAGTCCACAATCACGTTGCCAAAACATTAAAATATTTGTGGGAGAATAAAATATTTCTCAACTCATAAGCTATATAAAATCTCTCTCTCTTAATGTGTCAAATAAAGAAAGCAAATGACCCTTTAAATAGTTGTAAGAATTTGACCGTTATAAAACACTAAGTAACCTAATTAAAACTCATAATAATATAATAAATCTAATTATAAATAGGCCACATAAATATATAAAATGTAACGGTCAAATACTTATTAAACCTCATAAATCACAATTAAATTATTATAATAATGGGGCCATAAATCTCAAATAAATATCAAATTAAACTGGCACATTAAGATCAAATAAAGCGTTGGAAATAATTTGACAATGTGGAAAATTTTAAAACTTATTTCCAACATTCAATAGACATACGTATAATCTTGTTGATGAGATGATAAATTTTCTAATAGTGATTATTGGATTACATGTGTATAAGTATACTCCGTAGGGACTGGATTATGTGCATAATTTACATATATAAATATGGTTACTTTAAAGTGTGATATTTAGGAGGGATATAGTCGTAGTGCCGTTATAGAGTGCTACACTCTCTCTTGGTCTTAGAGATCAAAGAGATTCAAGAAAATCTAAAATGTTAATTCAATAACAGTTGTTAGATTTCTTGTTCTTTCATGATCATTCTCGCTAGCACAAAAGATCACGTCTTCCTAGTAGGAGCGTCGATATCTTTGGAGGATCTCTATGAAGAGATCTAGATCAGAGGAAGAGATTAAACGCCTGTAGCCGATTCAAGAAATCAACGAGGGTAATATTCTCGGCTTATTTACTCGTTCTTTTCTTATTATTCATGACCGTTGCAATTGGATTACTTTTAATACACCGAACGCTTGAGAAAGATCAAGGGTACACCCCTTAATCGGGTATTTATGTATTTATTTTGATCATTTTTTAATTTTTTGCGCTTCCGCCGCACTTACTAGGTCGGTTCGCTTGCTGCACTAGTTACACACTCCATAAGCAATATCTTTATGCTATGTTTACTTAGGCAAACTAGGCTTGATATCAGGCACCATCAGTCCCAGTCACTCGTTTACTTCACTTTTGGTCGGCCAGACAAAAGTCAGGCGGGTTTAATATTAGCACCAAAATTGTGTGGATTTATCTCCCACCAAGGATGATATGGATTTAAATCCACTAGTGACCATTTACTTTGAACAACATTTATTTCTACTTTTTGCCCTTAATAATCCAAGTTTTGGAAGCTTTTTGTTTTTCTTTCTTAAACAATGACATCCTTTCATCTTCTTCCTTTCCTCACCTTTGCGGCTGTTGTGCGCTCCCCCCTCTTCCCTTGCTGTTGCCACCACCTCCCCTGGAGGTAGCTGCTGCCCACGCCACTTTCCCTCCCCCATTCTTGCCTGGCAGACCCCTTCTTCCCTCCATCTCTACCATACCCATCCCCTACCTCCCTTGGCCTGGTTGCCCCCTGCTTCCCTTACCTAGCCTGGGTTGCCTGCTCGCCCTCCATCTTCAACCACCATGTCCCTCCCCCCTTCCCATTTGTCATCTCTCTCTCTATATATATGATTTTATATAAATATATTAAATATAAGTTATATTATTTAACTTTTATTTAAAATATTATATATTATTTAACTTTTAATTGTGTATATAAATATTTATTGTATTTTAACAAAAATAATTATGAATAGTGCTAGCAAAAAAAGCTCAAGTTTTTTCATTGAGAATACAAATTAGTTCACGTCTCAATCTCAAATTATAGTTGATGCATATGGACTAAGAAGGCCCAATCCAAGAAGAACAATAAGACTTGGGCCGCCCAATATATTTTTCCCAGTAGCCCAGGACGCCTATTAACCCTACGCAGAGGAAAAAGGACCAAGGTACTCCCAGACTCGGCCCATAAATGCGACCCAATAAGGATGACCAGCCCAAAGGCCCAAAATTGGCAATCTCCACATGGCGTTGGCTTGCCACTCAACCGCCACGTTAGATCACTTCAGTCGTTGGGATGTAGTTTAACAAGGAAGGTTTCCCTGGCGGCTGAGACTCCCTGCTAGTAAGGGGTCTCCCCCAACGAAATGATACTTATTGCGGACCTGTCCAGCAAACGGATAGAGACGATTTGCAGCTTATCCAACCACTCTAACCCCTCTTCTCGAAGATGAAGGAATAGAATAGACCCTCAACAGACAGGGACACTCCCCTTATATACAGGTTTGGTTCTCCAAGCGGGGGACGGTCTCTGAACTTCTAAAACCTTCTCTCTAGCACTCATCAAGCATTCTTTTGCGAATTCACACATTTTTTTCAATTTCAACCAATATATCTCAATTCCTTATTACATTTATTTACTTTCTTATTTTATTTTATTCCATCTTGAATTCAATACTAATTTGGGCGTCAAAGTGCTAACGTGTTGTTTTGCAAGTTTCTTTTCTCAGAATCATAAATACTCTAGTCCAATCCCAAACAACAGTTCAAACCCATTGGACCCTTATTATTTTTGCACGCATCAATGGTCTAAAGTAAACATATATTAGTTCTATCCATTACTTATCAATGCGAGTAAATATGAAATTGAGCCACTTAATATAATAAAATATTAATTCAATCTCAATACATATCCCAAACTTATCATAATCATAGATATATTTGCTATATCTCTGATTACTTACTAAAAAGTTAGGATATAATTATTTAATTTTAGCTGTAGAATACTGAATATAGATTTGAAGGGCGCGAATCAAACAAGTGATCTCCCCTCTCTCACCATGCAAAACATAATTCAAACTCTAATTTCAGTGCATAGTATAACTATTTGAACACTTAGTCACATTGATAAAGTTACGATTTTTACTATTAGTGTTGCATATATAGAACACATAACATTTCTTTTTCTAAATTGTTTGATTGAAAAAAAAAAAACTATAATTAGCATATGTTGTATATACGTATAATGACTTTTTACATACCATTTTATATTGAGTTAAATTCAATTTGCCCCCCTGTTATGCAAAAAGATCAAAAACCCCCTGTGAAAAATTAAATATCAGTTTCCCCCCCTGTGTTACAAACAATATATCACACCGCCCCCGGTCAAAAGAAGTCTAATTTTATAGGGACAATGACTAAAATGCCCTTCCTGGTCAACTTGGTCAACCTAAAATTATTATAATTTATAAAAATAAAATTATTATTTAAAAAGTAAAAATCCCACCCCACCCCACCCCCCCCACCCCACCACCGATTGATTTCCCCCCCGCACCACCGGCCCCGTCGCCACCGCACGTCGCCCCCCCGCTCCCCCGCCCCATCGTCGCCCCGTCTGGGCAACGCCGTCGCCCAGAACTATTTCTAGGCGACGGCGTCGCCCAGATGCCGAGGGCGACGCCCGTCGCCCACGCAGGTGGGAGACGGCTCGCCCTCGCCTTCCTGGGCGACGGCGTCGCGCTCGCTTCCCTGGGCGACGGTCGCGCTCTCCGTGCCGTCGCCCAGGGTGAGGAGGCGCGGCGGACTTCGCCGCCGCTTCTTCTACTTCTTTTTTTTTTTTTAAATTAAAATATAATTAATTTAATAATAAAAATTATATTAAAATATTAATATAATTATATTTATAAATATTATAGTTATTAATTTATTTTATATATATTATTATATATATATATATATAAATATATATATTATGTATATAATATATATATATATTAAATGTGAGATAAGGGCAAAAATGTCCAAAAAATACACTTTTCGCACCAAAATTCGCAGTCAACGCGCGTGAGCAGCAACCCTTGTCAGGGGTTTTTTTAAACTTTATTTATATCACAGGGTGTAATTGATATTTTAATTTTCATAGGGGGTTTTTGAACATTTCTAAATCACAGGGGGGTTTTTGGATTTTTCCCTATTTATATTATTATGTATATAGTAGAAACATAAAAATACATTCCAAGTAAAGGCATGATTTATGATTATGCCCATTGCCCCCCACCCCCAGCCCACGTCACTAGTTTATATAGAATAGAACGGAATGAGATCCTTAAGACGAATTTACAACGGCAATTTTCGAGTTTTGCATTGCGGAGTTACACGCTCTTCTCTACTTCTTTCTACCCTCTTCCCCCCTTCACAACCATAGCCATAGGGTTTTTGCAAGTGCATGGTTGTTCTTTCTTTCCAAGATAGATAGAGAACCCCCCTCTTGCTACAATCGGGATCGAGTAGGCAGCTAGGAAAAAAGAAATAGGACAATTGGAACAACCGATTTGGTGCTTGATCGCAGTTCTCGTTTGGCCTGAGGAAGGGCTGCGCATTTGATAGCTCTGGGAGAACTTCAGACCTACCATCGCTTCAAATTCTAGGGGGCATCACCTCGATTTCCAGCTCCAGCTGCGTGAAGATCAACCAGGATGATGTCGTTTTAAGCAAGAGGAACCCAGGTGCAATTATTGTTCAACATTCATGTTTTATGTCCTTTCTGGAATTCTCATTTGTCTTTCTATTGATTTTATTTTCATTTTCTTTGACTTTTCACTAGTACACAAATTGTCTGGCCTATAGAAAAAGAAACAATAGAGATGGAGAATGGAGAAGGCAATTTAGAAAGCAAATTTGCGCGTTGACGGTGACTGATCCCTACAATATCAACGGAAATGATGGATTGTTTCAGGTTATGAAAGCAGTCGAAGCTGCTGAGGCCACTATCAAGCAGCAGGTATTTTCCCCTTTCTTTAATCGTACCAGCTGTATGTCACCTGGCCAGGGTTTTGATGGACCTGCGAAGTAACCTTTAATTCAAATTATCAATTGGCTACTTTATGCAACTATGCACTGGGTGAACCCTTTTAACTGGTTTTACTACTAGTTTTTGGCTGGGAGTCTGCTTGGAGAAACTGTCATAAGATTGTTCTGGCATATTCTGTTTGGCTTATCTCTAAGTTTTCATTCTTCTTGCTAGTGGATGACTCTGCTGTGATATGTTATCTTTTTCAGACTAAGTATTTTATTGGCGTATATGTCGGAGATTTTAGAATCACAATGGCCATCCTTTTTCTGGATGCCTGCTTATATTGAAAGCAAATACCATGTTAAGGCAGATTGAACAATTTATTACTTTCTTAAAGTACGATTACCCTGTCATTTCATTTCAGACTAGCTCCATGGAGTAATTACTGCGCATTTACTAAATAAGAAAGTAATAAGTGCTATAATCCAAATGATATTCCATTTGCTCTTGAGCTACTGCATTCCTGGTGATGGACCAAGTATTCTAATAAAGAGAGCGAAATAATAATTCGTAGATCTTCCTCGTTTTGCTTTCGAATGGTGCGGTATAACTTAAAAAGCACACATGACTTCAGTTGTTTATTTTTTTTTATCGTTTTATAAGGTTATGATGTCTTTGTTATCTCAGTGTCGAAATGGCAGCCTCTTGAATGCATTCTGCTTCTTACTAAGTTTGCGAAATATAGTATGTAAAGGCTTAATACATAACTAAAATAAATATGTTCAGTCTTTTGCCCCATGATTTAAATCATTGTTACTTTATTCTATCGCTTTAAATGCAATATTTTGCAACATAAATTCAATCTCAAGCTTAGCAAAACTTCAAGGTGTTCATTATGTGCAATATACATGTATGGTTGTTCATAAAGCATTCAAAATAGTTAAAAAAAAAAAATCTAGTTCAATCAATAAATAATGGAATTACTATTTGAATTGGTTTACTGTGTATGCCTCTTTTGCATAATTCTAATCCCTTCAATCTCGACACTCCTTTTTGAAAGCTACATGCATGTCGAAAATGTGTAACCTGAAAAGATCGTAAAGGCAGTGACATGAGATGCTTGACATGAACATATTGAAGGAAAAAATGGTTTTGAAGTTTCAGTTGATGGAAGGCCCGTAAATTCAGATCTCTGGTTCATGACAAGTATACTTATTCTATGGCTTCGAACAAATGAATACTGCCTCTGCTTGACAAAACTCTTGTCTTTTCCATTGCTACAGCAATCTGATATCCAGCCTGGACTGATAGCGTTGAGATAATTTACTTTATGTTGAACTGCCTTCTATGTTCTTTGTTTGAATGAATTTCAAGTTCAAGGAGCCATATGATTCTGCCGTTTGATAAATACAAAATAACATTGACTTGCTACTGAATTTTGTTTCAGTTGAAGAAAGTTTGGCTTGCAGGACTATAACCCATTGCTTTTGCTCGTTTGTTCCCTTAATCTGCTGTGAAGGTCTCCAAAAGTTAGATCATGAATTGATTGACATGAGAATTACATTCAAATAGTTGATAATCTTTGAAAAATTATAAGAAGTATATGAAGAGTAGAGTCCACTATGTTCAGATAGAGAAGCAAATGGCTGTTGAGAAACTATCAGCTTAAGAAAAACTGGATGCATTTAACTTTGTGTTACTCTGGAAGAATGAAGTAAATGCTAATATCAGTCCCTGGTGAAGTAGGTGGTAATATACATTGGGTGAGCCTTAGATGCATAACATATATGAAAATATTCAACATAGTGAAATCCCATTCTGAATAGACAAAGCTTTATCAGTTACCAACACTTATAATGTAGAAAAATGCTCTTATGTTGGCATTTATATGATCAACTATTCTCTGGTGAAGAACAATGTGTAATATAGATTTTGACCTCTTGATCAGAAACCATGAGGGATGAAAACACCCCTTGTGAATCTTCATATGTTTCTTTTGATTGATGGCCCAGAATAAACATTTTTAAGATATGGACAGAAGAAGGTACCAGAGCCCAGATCTTGAGCTTTGCATAGTAGATACTAGATAATAGATGAGAACACCTCCTAAATGCAACAAGAAGTTGGTAAAAACTTTATCTTTTTTCTATGGATTTAATTGACGTCCAGTTTGACATGTCTCAGATGAGATTCTTCCATGAAATGGTATGCTAAGATTCATGATGAAGATAGGAAGTATGTCAAATTCCTCTGGTATAAAGATTCATTATGAAGATAGGAAGTATGTCGAAATCCCCTGCTATAAAGATTCATGATGAGATAGTATGTCAACATCTCTCTCTGAATGAGGTACAGAAGCTCTGCCTTTAAAAACCTGAATAGCTGGAACTTTTGGACCAGGTGGACTGAGAATTTTGCTTAAATATAAGCAACTGGTCTTTTCTCATGAAAGAGTGTTGTTCCGGATTTGACATGTGAAAGAGTGATGCACAAATATTATTTTAAGTGGTTTTTACAGTTGAACTAAATTTTTCTCTGCCTGGACCTTTCAGGGATTGACTTCATATAACCAGCAGTTAGATTTGCACTAAAGAATTTAATAGTAAATGGTGGGTGTACATAAACCTTTCATTTAGTCGCTTTCCAAGTTTAACCTGATCAACGGTTTATGCACCTTTCATGTGTGAGCTCTAGGACCTATACCAAAAGCTTAAAAACATAAACAAACACCATAGCTCTAGGACCTCACCAGACTCAGTCATAAACAATAGCTTATCAGATTGATGCGAGGCTTTCTTTGCTACAAAGTACTTATCACTAGATGTATGTCCTTTTGGCACTTTCAATGGACTGATGGAAACGTAAATATCAACAAAATAGAATCTCTTTCACAAGGAAGAATTGATTCTTGAGAGTTTGTTAGCTTTTCCTCCAAACCAGTAATGGCACCCAGGGGCTGAACTGTGGGAGATAACTATTCACTCTCAAAGTTGTGGACATTCAGTAATATATTTACTTTTTATTTATGAGCACTATGACCAGTAGCAAAAGCTCCAAAAGTGTAGAAGGGAATTTGGTCAGTCATTAAAACATAGTTTGTTTAGATTGATGCCCATATACCAATTTTAGTAGGATACTAGTGATTTAGATATCAATCCAAACATTGGTAATGGATTTTCAAATTGAGAGAGATCGATGAATCTCATTGTTTAGTAGGTCAGTGGACGCAGTTCAATCAAATTTTGATGTGGACTATATCTTTGCATTTGCATCTCATGTAAAACCCTTTCCAATCTGATCCTACTTGTATTCCTCTTGGGGATTGTAGTTTTACTTTCTGTGGAGCTGGATTTTGGTCAAATATTTAAGCCGTATTTGCCACTGCATTAGTCAAATGGATACTAGTGAAAGAACAGTCACAAGGGCAGAATTCTAGCCAGATTGTGTCTTAGACATGTTTGAGATATTCATGAATTGGCTTTATTCCATGGTTTTTGAATACGCAGTCCATAATCATGAAAATCACTGGTTAAAGTTGTGCTTTCTCTTTCTTTATTTCTTTCTTTCTTTTTTTTTCTATCATCTATCAAACGGAAATTTTGCTTAATTTTTGACCATGCATATGTTTTTTTAACTGTTTAACCCACTCCCTAGGACACTTTCATTTTAGATTGAAATTTGTGTATTCTTGGAGGTTTCTTTGTATCTGGCTGCATATATATTTGCTCATGGGATAATATAGAGAGAGAGCTTGATGACTCAATACTCTCATACATCCTTCTAACCTCACATCTTAGTTAAATGAGAGACTTGAAACTAAAAACCTACAAGCACAAGAATGAGTACACAAATAACGGATGGTATCCTGACTTGTTTGTCTTACCTTTCTCTGTCTCAAGTGCAGCCTTATTCATATTGTGTTAAAAACTAATATGACAATGACCACTTCTTTAGTTAATCTTTAAATGTTTTTTCACTTGATGGTAATCCGATATGCCATCCTTTTGAAATCAAATAAACATTCACATCCAAAATCTACTCCTTCTACTGTAGTTGAGCGATGTCCTGTTTCATATTTCTTTTCTTTTTTCAAGTACTATTTTATTCTAAGTGATTGCTTTTTGTACTCACGAGCCTATTAGTTATAATACTATGAAAAAGGAACTTGTTTGCATTCCTGATCCAATTGATTGTGACAGTCTCAATAAAATATTATTGTTTTCTATTTTTCTCTTCACAGGTGGAAGAGAACAATCGTTTAAGATCTGAACTTCAGAAAAAAACTGAGCTTGTGAGATATGTAAGAGTTCTTCACTGGATGCCTGATCCAAAAGTTTATTAGGTTACAATTATTTGTTTTGTTAGTTTTGATACATTTTTTCTGGTATTCTGGAAACAAATACTTCTGATTGTTTATAATAAGTCCAGACAATTCAATTAGGGTTGAGGAAAAGAAGATATAGGTCATTTTTGCAAAGTGCCATAATTTTCTTATATGAATATGCTTTCCTTGAGTATGCAAGCCTCTACTTGTCATTTTTTATGCTTCTCCATGCGATCTTTGGATGTTTTGGTGGAAAGTAATTGTTAGATTACTCTGTTGGTCATGTATAATAGAAGTAGTAGTTTATGAGCATCCACATTGCTTAGCAGGTTGTTTGCGCATTTGTACACTATTGTTTCCATTTCCAACTGAAGGGACTATTTATCCCTTTGAAAAGCTTCTTTTTTTCTAGTAACGCTATTGAAGAAAACTGTTCCTTTTGTTATTTATGTGGGGAGGTTTATTCAGGTTGCGTCTTGGATAACCAGATTCAATGATTGAACTGACTTTTATGTTCTACTATGACTGATTACCGCAATTTTGTTTTTGTGACAAGGAAAGTTTTCATCTGTTCACTGTTTACTTCGTAGTTAGCCCTAACCAACTTTCTGAAAGGAAGGATGAATTCATAGTTTAAAGTCATGGTACCGGCGATAATATTGATAAATAGCGTTTCATATTGACTTGGCATATCGGGATATTGTTTAGAGATACAGAAAATGCATTGTGGGATGCCAGAAAATTCTAAACAATTAATAAATAATAAAATAAAATTCAAATAACAGAAACTACTACTCATTAGTATATGCTAAGAATTCTAGAATAAAATATTATTGGCAAACTTGAATTTGTAAAAAAAAAAAAATTTATAATAGTAATAAGAAAATATTCATTGTACATGTTACAATACGTTAAATAAATCATATTGCAAAGAGTTGTTGAAAAAAAAGTTTTAATTTCAAATGGATATAGCATTCACAACAGTTTGATGTTGATATTATCTCCCATTTTATCCCAATATGGCTAGTAATATCATTGTATCAGCACTATTATCCGATCTTATCGGTGATTCCTAAATATTCATTATATAATAGGAATCTCCAGATATTCTTCGATCGGCCCTATCGGTCACTTTGAACCATGGAAGAAATAGAAGAGATCCATGCTTGCATCTGGTCTTCAGCTCAGCGCCTCAGCCCCAATAATGTAAAGAAGAGAAGAAAATATTGAAATTTTGAAACCATTCTTTATACATGTTATGACGGAGGCTTATGGTGGTTGGAGCTGATAAGAAATTGGGGTTTGTAGTTATATATGATGAACTAAAATACTGAAACTTTTCGAAAGTTTCTCAATTTTTTTAATGCTTTTACTTTGGAAACCCTTTCAACTTTTTGGCTGAACATTGTTATTATATTTCATGTGTGAAAACTCCTCGATTGGGTATAACTGTTTAACTACTTAGGCCTACTTCATACTTTTATAAAATTTCATGGTGCATATTCTTGTGCATCTTTCATTGGCGAACAATGTTTAGTTTATTTATTTTCACTGCAGAAATCAGGTGGTATGAATTATCAAAATCCTCCATTGGGTGATCGATGGGCTGACAATGTTAATGAAATGGGTAGAGCGGATCAAATAGTTCTACATTTAGGAAATCAAATAGGTGGGGTTGGAGATGCGGACATCAATTCTGAACATGGTTTACCAAGGTCTGTTGTTTTTCAAACAGATATAGTCCAAAGTAATAAAGATCACGCTATGCAAACTCAGTAGAAACCAATTTTATAGCAAGGTCAATGGATCACTGAACATGGTTCATGGTGGTCCAGTTGTGCCGGACAGTTCAGGCCTCTCTCAGTTTGTGTCACCATCTATAAATTATTTACTCCTACCAGGTATATCAGATGTAATAGCTGCTGAAAATAATGTATTCTAAGTACAGATTTTTTTAGTTTCTAATTTGTTTCTCTGTGTTTATAGGTATCAGGAAGAAGGAAATCCAGATCAGAGTTAGATATCCTGGAAGGGATTCAATTTCAATGACTGAAGTTAATAATACTACTGTTTCAAAGCAGGTATCTTCTCATAACTAAACTGAATTATCATTTCAAATTATTCTTTGGTTTCACAATTTTTGAAAGTGTCAAATGCATCCTCATTTTTTTAAAACCAAGAAATTGCTAGACAGTGCTAGCATGTACTACTCTATCATCATTTTGCTAATACACCTGTGTAGGATATTGCTGTCAAGGTTCGGGAAAATGAAGAGGAGATTTTACAATTGAAAAAACATCTTACAGAATTCTCAATAAAGGTATGGAAGGTTTTTTGGGTTCTCTATTTCTATTTTATGCTTATACATTCCTGTTGTCTTTGTAATTATTTTCTTCTTTTGCTAGGAAGCACAAATTCAGAATGAGAAATATGCCCTGGAGAAGCGTATATCATATATGCGTCTGGTATGTAGGATTTTCTTGTTTATAAGACCTTTTTGTGTATTCTGAATATTGATGGAGGTTCTGTGGGTTTACCCTTTCCAAAAGGCCTTTGATCAGCAACAACAGGATCTTGTTCTTGCCGCATCTAAAGCAATTTCTTACAGACAAGACATAATGAGGAGAATGTTCGTCTTACATATGCATTACAGGTATATGTATCCTTTTAAGTAGGCCTTCAATATAGAGTATCTAGGCAGATTTTGGTCCTTTGAGTTCGGTTGGCATGGTCTGGAATGACTGCAACTTCCATTAATTGCTTATAAGATATTAATCCCCTATCCAAATTGTAGGAAAATTGAACATCCATCTGTGCAATAATATTTTTTAAATATTGATATGTTGACGCTGGCAATATAAAGAGAACTAATTTATGTTTCATGTTGTCAATAATGCTAGCTTTTGCCTTTTGCTTTTGTAAATATGACGCTAGTAATTTATGTTTGTAATTAAACAATCAATTTGTTATGCCAGCCTTTGCCTTTTCCTGTCTATATGAATGTTGGCAAAACATTTACTGAGACTCAGTTTGCTCTTTCAGGCTGCGAAACAAGAAAGATTAACATTTGTTTCTTCTTTAATGCCTCTTCTTGCGGAATATTCTCTTCAGCCACCTGTTGCCGATGCCCAGTCAATTGTCAGTAATGTGAAGGTTAATATACGAGATACTATTTAATGATTTCTTGTACTTGTTATGGATCGCATTGCCTGGACAAAATACTATTAAATAGTCGAGATGAACTATGCTGCAGTCTGTATGGTTCAAATGCTGGTGGTTTATTCAGATTGGAGTTGGTGGTTCTTTGTATAAATTTGTCCAAGACACCAAGGAAAAGGAATTAAAAGTTTTAAGCAATCTAGAGTTCTGTCTAGTCTTGGACATTTCTGGAAATGTAAATTGAACCTGCAGTTTGAGTTTGAAAACTTGTAACTTTTTCAACTATTTTGTTGTATTTTTTACTATTGGGTTGGTGTAAGCCAGTCAGGGGCTGAGACGAGATAACTTTGGGATAAATTGAAGTGAGTTGGAGAAGAAAAGAATGAGACTGAAAAAATGAGATAACTTTGAGATAAAATGAAGTGAATTAGAGAAGAAAAACAATCAAATTGAAGACTAGATCCTCTAAAGCTTTCTTAACCTTAAGAATTCGCAGGCAGGTGGGTCATTCCTATTAATGGCACTGTTTATCTTTACCACATGTGATTTGCTAATTTTTCTGTCAACATTACTCTTTGTATATTCTCAGTTCATATCTCTTTCCTGCAATTTCTGGAATAAACTGATGCTAGTCTTATATGGTTGGATATTAAAAATTTGTATGATGAGCAAGACATTATCATTTCATAAGTCAATCTCTACTCATTTCCCCGACACAGCAGAACGAGCATATTATTATCTATAGAGCTGAAGTTGGAGAGTTATGTTTCAAAAATATTATCCAGTATGGCCTTCACTCATGTCACATCTGTTTCCATTTAAAAAGACAATCATAAAATTTAAAACCTAGCGAGTCTGGCACTATAAGTTTCAGTCTGAGTTCTCAAACAAGGGGTGCTGGCTCCCTTTTGCTGAAGACTTAGCATGACTGGCACCTACTAATAGGGGTGTAAGGAGCCCAGGTTTGATACTTAATATGTTATCCTTGGATCGTTATCATAACTAGATGTTTATGAAATAGCATTAGGATTTGGTTGAGAAGTACTTTGAGGTTGTTGCTCCCATTAAATTACATAGAAATTTCTTGATTGCAGGTCTTGTTTAGACATTTGCAGGAACAGCTTCTTGTCACTGAGGTATGTTGTAGTGCATCAAAAATTGTTCAAGATGTAATTAGAAATGGGTGTATATCCAGGTGACTCATATTTGATGTTGCACACCTCTACGTTATTCCGATTTCTTGCATCATTTTTTAGTCAATTTGTTTATAGGGAAAGCTGAAAGAGTCCCAGTACCAACTAGCACCCTGGCGTTCTGATGTGAATCCTCCAACTTTGCTCAGTCGCCAGTCTATCCTATTGAGGTAAGGTTTACTTGTTTTTCTGCTGATCTGCATTTTACATAGTTATCGATTCAGTAAAATAGTTATCCCAAGTGATTGAGTGGTTAGATTGTCATTTCAGTAAACCATTACTAGATTTTTGCAGTCTTCTTCTAAATGAAGTGTGCTCTGAAATGTTTCAATGACAACAGAGATAGAAACAAATACCTGAATGATGACATAAGGACATGCAGCAAATGATGCCTATCTTTCAGTTTAAAATATATGATTTATACCATTTCCTTTTACTAGTGCCACTGATAGTTTCAAGCTGTTGAAAAGTTTTACATTTTCCCTCCTTTAGACAGTCAACAAAAATGTTCATTTTGGCTTATTGAAAGTGTTGGGTGCTAAATATTTTGCCCTCTTGATAAGTACCTTCTGATATTATTAGTTAATATCTCATACTTTTGAATTGCTCTGCCAGATAAAAAATGGGCTGGAGCTGGTTCCACAACCAACATATTCTGATGGAAAGATGCCATCTTCAGATCGTCAGACATCAATGGTTGAAGATATATTAGGTCTCCCTCAAAGTGGACGGGAAAACTTGAAGAATTTTGAGCATGATGAATTGGAAAGGCATCCGCCTCTTGCAAGCAGGTGAGCTGGTCAACTGAAGACTGCGACTGTGAACTGAATGTGCAATTCCAATCCTCTGCTTTGGTGGTGGGTTCTGTTTTCATAGAGTTTTTGTGTTGACCATCATATTTGGAATGATCACATTCCTAAGGGTCAAATTATATTGATCTCTCATATAGTTGAAATTTTATGGTCATCTACTGCGACTCTGAACTGCATCTGCAATTCCAATCCTCTGCCTTTTGTGTAGGTTCTGATTTCATAAAATCTTGTGTTCATATTTGGAAAACATACCTAAGGGTGGAGAGATATGATCTCTCTTATAGTTGGAATGTATCTGCATCATATATTTATAGAGCACTCTTTCTGAAAATGGTATTAGTTTGACCTCTGTATTGCACTGATTTATTCCCCTGAAGTGGGAAAAAAAATTGCGTCCCGTATGATTCTTTAATGAAAACAATCTGTTATAAGTATTAACAGAAAAAAAAGTTCATGTCTCAAAATTGGGTTGAAGAATAGGTGTTAATAGTGTGATACTCTGGAATGGTTAATTACTTGCATGGGATGAAAAGTGAAGCCCATAAACAAAATTAGAAGCCTTATGAGACGCTTGTAAAGAAATGACCTGCACATGAGCTAATTCTTTTTTGATCACGAAATGGCTATTAACTAAAAGTTTAATTAGGTATTCCAGATTCTCTTGTTTCTATTTACTTTCTTCATCAAAATTAACTACTTTAGTTAGCAGACTGAGGTTCGTTAGATGACAAATTTTCAAATTGTTCTTTCTTGGGGTCAAGTATAATCCTTGGCATAAACTTCTTAAGTAATAGTGTTGCATCCTTTTATGGTGTATGATTGAGAAAATTCTGATGTAGTCTTTGTTAAAATTTCAAAGAACAAGGATAAATCTGTGGTAGACCTTGACCAATGGAGACTGTTCACTCAGCAGGACCTTTTACTAATATAGAGGTAAAAATATATTTTGGGACCTATAGTCTCAGACTAGTGTAGAATTCCTGAAACATGTTAATAATACTGTGTTGTCTCATACTTCATCATTTTTGGGGTTGTTAACATACGTCTGAGGAGGATTGGGTGACGGTGTATGTGCATGCATTATTTATATATTTAACAAACATTGTAAAGATAGACATAAAATGGATTTATCAGGTCTACTATCGAGCAGCTGGAAACATTAAAGAATGACTATTTGACTTGTCATCAGTTCGGGTCAATCTTGTATATAGTTGTCTTATTGCTTTATTTTCATTTGACTTCTAACACCTACATGTCTGCGTTTTGGAGATCTATGTGTATTCAATTACATTTGGCAAAAGTTACACACGTGGCCTCCTTTTGGTGCAAGATATTAGGTTTCATTAGGGATCTTAAGGGAGACTGGCAAGCACTTATTATCTAACTTATTCATGTGTTTTGGAAGACTTCTTGTCCCAATTCTTTGTAATCTCTGTTTCTTTTCAACGATCTGTATTTCAATAAATAGTTGACAGCTTGATTAGCCAGTAATGTAAAGAAAGCCTATACTACAGTCGAGGGTTGCGCTCGTTGCGGGACTTAACCCAACAAAATGAGAAGGACTCAACCTATCATTGCATATTCAGAAATCTGAACTCAAATGTGATTCTAGTTTGTTGGAGAATGAATTAATGCTATAGTCAAAATTGTGATAGTACTATTCATTAGGCATTCTCATATTCATGATGGATTATCTTGATATTTGGGTAGTTATTCTAAAATATATCCGTTTTGCTCTTTTAGGAACATCGCATTGGACGAAGTACCTTCACAACTTGTGTTTAGCCAGGCTGAACAGCATACTATTCGAAATAATGAAGGCACAGTCGGTAAGAAAGTCACATTTGGCGACCTTGTTAGAAGTAGCGAGATTGATGAACCTGAGAATAGAGGACACCCAAGTGATAGAGAACCTTCAGCAAATTGGAATTCTAAAGCTTCAGCTACAACAACTATGGACGATCCCAACTCCTCATATTCTCCTTATCTACCACCAGTTCTTGAGGAGCCATCATCCTCTTTCTCTGAGGGTCTGAATTTTTAACATTCACAGTGCTTTAAGCATGATTTGGTGGCCACAAAATTCTAAATTTGCAAACAATGACCAGCTGCAGATGATGATCCACTACCAGCAATAGAGGGTCTTCAAATTTCCGGTGAAGCATTTCCGGGACAGCAACTCCAAGCATGTGGATACTCCATAAATGGAACAACCAGTTGTAATTTCGAGGTGCTTCAACTGTCAATTTTTGTCCATCCCCCCTCCTCTTTTATGTACTGGATTACCTGATTTACAATTGTTAATTCTGTAGATAATTCTTTTTCTTTTTTTTTTTTCCTGAAGTGCAGTGGGTACGGCACTTGGAAGATGGATCTTTCAATTATGTTGATGGTAATCCATTTATAGTTAATTTGATTTTATTTGTATTTAGCCTTCTCTTTCTATTAAGCCTATCTTTGATCTGCTCATTGCTCATTCCAGGAGCGAAGCAACCAAATTATCTTGTTACTGCGGATGATGTTGAAACGTATCTTGCCATTGAAGTACAGCCACTGGATGATAGGAAACGGAAGGTAATTTGGTATCTTGGTGTGTAAGGGGAGGGGACTGCATTTGTATCTCTGAGTTCAAATTGTTTGGGTTGGTTAACTAGGTCAAAAGATATGTCAATAGAGAATTTGACACGACCTACATGATGGCTGCCCGATTGGGTAGCGATTGGATCGGCTCTGGTTTATTTCTTTTTGCCTCAAAGTAATAATCAGAAATAATTTCATTTTGTTGAAACATAGCTCATAGCCTCATGCTAACCAAATCTGTGCTTTCGTGATTCAAAGTGTTCCATGAAGGGGTATAAAAGGAAACCAATTTCAACTGACTACTTTACATTTATGGCTAGAAAACCTTGGGAGTAGCGATTTTTTAAAAGGAAAATAGTTTTTGAGAATTTGGAGTCTATTGGTTGATTATGTCATGAGAAATATAGTTTGAAGAATGAAAAATGACAGATGGGGTAATAATTTAGAAGTGTAATGAGGCTAATGAGGTTTTGAAGCTTTTGATAATTTGCACTTTGTTCCATGTATCTGCTTGTGAAATCAGTTTTTTAGCATCAACTATAATTAAAAGAAGTTAATCTTATTGTAGGACAAAGTAGGAATTAGATGTGGATAATGGGCTAAGTAGTACAAAGGACAGTTGTCTGTTGAGGATAGTAGATTTAGGGAAAAGGTACAAGTTGAATCATGTAGTTGCCTTTGTGGGGAGAAATGGTAAAACCTTCTCCATTATACTTTCTGTAAATGTGGTAAAACCTTGAAAACCTCAGTAGTAGTGATCTTTTTTTATAAAAAAATAGTAAGTCTTTGGAGAATTTGTAGTCTATTGGTTGATTATGTCCTGAAAGTGTTTTGAAGAAAAAAATTTGACAGATGGGGTAATAATTTTGGAAGGTAATGAGGCTATTGAGGTTCTAAAACTTTTATCATATTTCCATGTTTCTGCTTGTGAAATCATAGTCTCCTAGGATAATATAATAAAGAAGTTAATCTTATTGTAGGACAGAGTAGGAAAGCTGTTTTAAATGTGGACAATGGACTATGTTGTACAAAGGGCTGTTGTGTATCAAGAATAGAAAAATAGATTTTGGGAAAAAGGTACTACTGGAATACAGTAGTTACATTAAGGGGAGAAATGGAAAAATCCTCTCTATTATACTTCTTGTAAATGTGATAGGACCTTAAGAACCTAATCAGTAGTGATGTCTCAAAAAAAAAAATGGTAGCGTGTTGGGGAATTTGGAGTCTGTTGGTTGATCCTGTCGTCGAAAATGAAGTTTGAAGAAAAAAATTGACAGATTGGGTAATAATTTAGAAGGTAATTAGACTAATTTTTAGAATAATTTTTGAGGTTTTATTTTTAGGAAGTAGAAAGATAGAGAAAATAAGAATGAAAAAAGAATGTTGTATTTTACTATTAATCATTCCACTCTATATATTAGTGGTGGATTTAGAGACTACAACTTAATGGATAATACAAAGATACCTATCTAAATAGATAACAATAGATAAACACAAATAGGAAAAGGATAATCACAAAATATTCTAACACTCCCCCTCAAGCTGGAGCAAATATATCGATCATGCCCAGCTTGTTACACAAAACATCAAATGGCTTTCCTCCCAAAGCTTTAGTAAAAATATCTGCTCTTTGTTCTGAAGAAGGAGTAAAGGGAGTGCAGATTTTCTGACTCATGACGGCCTCACGAACAAAATGACAATCAACCTCAATATGTTTAGTCCTCTCATGGAAAATAGGATTACTAGCAATATGAATAGCTGCTTGATTGTCACAGTGCATAGGTACCGGGTCATCGTACATAAAACCCAACTCTTTCAGTAGATTTTTCAACCATAAGATTTCACTAGTGGTGTGAGCCATAGCTCGATACTCAGCCTCAGCACTTGACCTAGCAACTGTAGTTTGTTTTTTACTACGCCAAGTCACAAGATTCCCACCAACATAGGTGCAATATCCAGAAGTAGACTTCCTATCATCTTTCGCCCCAGCATAATCTGCATCAGAGAATGCTTCTATTTTCACATGTCCATGTCGCTTGAACAATAACCCTTTACCAGGAGATGCCTTTATATACTTCAAGATCCTTAGAGCAGCTTCCCAATGAACTGACCTCGGCTTATCCATAAACTGACTTACCAAACGAACGGCAAAGGAGATATCAGGTCTAGTCACAGTTAAATAAATTAGCTTGCCAACAAGTCTTCTATACTTTGTCTTATCTTCCAAATAATTACCGTCATCATTCCAAAAATTCGGATTAGAATCCATAGGAGTGTCCACTGGTTTAGTGCCGAGTAAGCCTACTTCGTGAAGGAGGTCACACGCATATTTTCTCTGAGATAGAGAGATTCCATGTTTGCTATGAGCGATTTCAATCCCCAAAAAATACCTTGGTCTCCCCAAATCTTTAGTGACGAAGTGCTTCTGTAGGTATTTCTTGGCCTCTTCAATTCCGACAAGATCACTACCGGTGATCAAAATATCATCAACATAGACTGCAAGAACGACCATACCTGATGTCGTAGTTTGGACAAAGACTGAATGATCTGCTTGGCATCGTGAAAAACCAAACTCACCAATAATACGACTGAATTTATCAAACCATGCTCTAGGACTTTGTTTAAGACCATATATAGCTTTCTTCAATTTGCATACCATACGTTGCTTCTCCCCCTGAGCAACATAACCAGGAGGTTGCTCCATGTAAACTGTTCCGTTCAGATCACCATACAAGAAAGCATTTTTGATATCCATTTGATACATCGTCCAGTTGAGGTTGACTGCTAAGGAAAATAATACTCGAATAGAGTTGAGGCGAGCGACAGGCGAAAAAGTTTCGAAATAGTCGACCCCATATGTCTGAGTGAAGCCCTTTGCAACGAGGCGAGCTTTGTACCTGTCAAGGGTCCCATCTGCACGGAATTTTAGGGTAAAGACCCATCGACAAGCAACAATATCAGTATCAGGAGTTACCTCCACAAGCTCCCATGTGCCCCTGGAGATGAGAGCAGACATTTCGTCGTCCATGGCCATCTTCCAAGCCGGATGCCGAAGTGCTTCAAGGTAAGTATTAGGTATAGAAACAGATGATACAAAGATTTTGATAGGACTAAGATGGTGAAAAGAAAGAGAGTGAGCCAAGGGATGAGCAGTACATGACCTTTTACCTTTCCGAAGAGCAATAGGTAGATCATCGGTTGGTGTGACGGAAAGGTGGCCAGGAGCTGCAGTTGGAGGCAGATCAGGCAGAGCAGCGAGCGTGGTATTGGTGGAGCGTTTACGACGAGAATACACTTGTAATGGACGGTAGGTGGTTCTGTATGTGGGGGAATAGGTACAGTGGGGATAGGTAAGGGGACAGAGGTAAGAGGAATGGTTGGAGAAGAGTTTGGTGAGTAATATGGTGTGGATTCGAAAAATGTAACATCTGCGGAGGTGAAGGATCGACGACGCTGAGGGTCATAACACCTATATCCCTTCTGTGCCCGTGAGTACCCCAAAAATATACATTTAAGAACGGGGGGAAAGTTTGTCTAGTGTAGGGGAGTGGAGATGTACGAAACACACACACCCAAAGACCCTAGGAGTTACTCCAAATAATGGTGTATCTGGAAAAAGGCAAGAGTAAGGGGTATCTCCATCAAGAACACTTGAAGGCATACGGTTAATTAGATAACAGGCAGTGAGAATTGCATCCCCCCCAATATGACTTGGGACATGCATATGTGTCATGATAGTTCGAGCAACATCGAGAAGATGACGGTGTTTGCGCTCTGCTACCCCGTTTTGTTGAGATGTATATGGCATGAAGTTTGATGTAAAATCCCGTTGGAGTCACAAAAGTCAGAGACAGTTTTTTGGACAAACTCAAGTGCGTTATCAGTGCGAAGGATTCGAATATTAACAGAGAATTGAGTTTTTATTTCATTGTAAAAAGAAGTGATGATAGTAGGGACTTGAGATCTATCCTTGAGTAAATAGACCCAAGTCATTCTAGAGTAATCATCAACAAAAGTAATGAAGTAGCGAAAACCATTGATAGACTCAAAACGACATGGACCCCAAATATCAGAATGTACTAAGGTAAAGGGAGAAACTGCGTTTGTCAACTCGAGGGAAAACTAGCACGATGGTGCTTTCCGAGTTCACAGGACTCACATGCTAAGCGAGGCGACTTAATAGGTAAAACTTTCTGTAGTGTAGGAAGGGACGGATGGCCAAGGCGAAAATGCCATTGAAGAGGGAAACTGAGGCAGAAAGGGCACGAGCTTCAATAGGTGGGGATGTATTTAGAAAGTATAGGCCACCACGCTCATGACCGCCACCAATCGTCCTCCGTGTTTGCAGATCCTGAAACACACAGTAAGAGGGAAAAAAGGTTACTGAGCAATTGTGTTGCTGAGTAAGCTGACTAATAGAGAGTAGATTAACAGGAAACTCTGGGGCAAAGAGCACATTAGTGAGAGTAAGATGATTCGTGGGATGGATTGTACCAGAACCAGATATAGGAGAATAGGAACCATCAGCTAGTCTAATGGGGGGGAATTTATGAGATAGAGTTAAATTGGAAAAAGTAGAGCGATTACCGGTGAGATGGGTAGTAGCACCTGAATCTAGCATCCAAGACTTACCGTGAAGCGCAGCAAAGGCATCCGGAGAGGAAGATGTGGGTGGGGTAGCGGAGTTAGCAACTGGGCGATGGAGTAGTTGCTCGTATTCCTCACGACTCAAGGTAACCGATTCGGAGGGATGCGGTGAAGGTTCTAGTGCTGCAGTGTCACCACCACTAGTAACAGTGTTTGCCCAGTCTGGTTTGCCATGTTTGATCCAGCATTTGTCGACGACATGGTTCGTTCGACCACAATGTGTGCAATAACGAGAGTTAGTAGGGGTGTTGGAGGCACGACCGCGACCCCCACGGCCTCGGGAAGAGGGGCGGGCCCGTCCACGTACTGCCATGGCGGAGGACTCGGTGGTTGGTGCAGATGAAGATATAGAGTCAGAAGACCCAGTAGCCACTCGGAGGACACGAGAAAGAGCATTGGACAATGTAGGAACCGAGTCACTGGCCAAGAGATGATCACGGACCACTTTCAAACTGTTGTCAAGGCCGGACAAGAACTTAGCCACCAAAAAATCCTCCACTGAGCTTTGCGAGTCTGAGCATCACAACTCAATGGGTGATATAGCAGAATCTCATCAGATGTCCCCTTTAGCAAGGCAAATAGTCTGAAACTGCCCGACCATCTTGCTTGAGGGAAAAAAGTCTCTCATATAATTCAAAAACACGAGATATGTTCTTTTCATGGGAATACATATCATGCAACGCATCCCACATGGCTTTAGCAGTGTTTAAGAACATAACATTAGCACTAACAGATTCTTCCATACTATTGAGAAGCCAGGTCATTACAGAGTAATCAGCTTGTTGCCAAGTAGAAAAAATAGTATCATTGGAAGGTGGGGGAGAGGTAAGTATATGGTGCAGTTTATTTTGGGAGCCTAAGAATAATTTAAAGGCTTGAGACCACAAAATATAATTCTGCCCAGACAATTTCACAGTAGTACCAAGAGCAGTTTTATGTTCAGTAGAAGCCATTACTGAACAAACAGACAGACAGACAGATAAACCACGAAAGAGGTTTCAGCAGAGCATGCGGGGCAGAGAAATTTTAATAATAGAGTGAACACTTATGCCATGGGTGGTGGTGAGAGGTCGGGTGGCGGCAGCGACGGGCGCAGCGGCGGACAGAGGCGCAGCGCCGCTGGCGCGGGCGCTGAAGCGGCGGGGCAGCGCCGCAGCGCGGGACAGCGCCTGAAGCGGCGGGCAGCGCCCGGAGCAGCGCGGGACAGCGCCTGAAGCGGCGGGTGCAGCGCGGGAGCAGCGCAGGACAGCGCCTGAAGCGGCGCGGAAGAGCGCGGGAGGCGCGCGGAGTAGCGCCCGGACGGCGCGCGCGGCGGCGAGGTGAGAAAAAAAGGTGAGAGGGTGATTGGGATTGGGATTGGGAGGGTTTCACTGATTTGGAATTAGGGTTTCACTAATTAGGGTTTAACCCCTTTTGGTTTTTTTTTTGAACCTGCTGTGATACCATGTAGAAAATAAGAATGAAAAAAGAGAATGTTGTATTTTACTATTAATCATTCCACCTCTATATATAGTGGTGGAATTTAGAGATGACTACAACTTAATGGATAATAACAAAGATACCTATCTAAATAGATAACAATAGATAAACACAAATAGGAAAAGGATAATCACAAAATATTCTAACAAACATAAAGAAGTTAATCTTATTGTTGGACAAAGTAGGAAAGCTATTTTAGATGAGGGCAATTGACTAAGGACTACAAAGGACTGTTGTGTGTCAAAGATAGCAAAATAGATTTTGGGGAAAGGTACAAGTGGAATACATGTAGTCATGGACACTTGGTGCTTAATTGCAGATGTTAAAAAGTTTAACCAATATGTCATGGTAAGATAATGCAAAACTTTAACTAGAAGTTTTGGGACAAGTATTGATATGGTAGAACACTTTACAAAACCTCTGTAGAAGCCATGGTTCTAAAAAAATTGGCATGGTTTTGTAGAATTTGGAGTCTATTGGTGGATTATGTCATGAAACATGTACTTTGAAGAAAAAAAATTGACAAATGGGGTAATATTTTGGAAGGTAATGACACCAATGAGTTTCTAAAGCTTTTGATTGTTTGTATTGCCATGTATTTACTTGTGAAATCGTAGTCTTCTGGGATCAACTATAATAAAAGAAGTTAATCTTATTGTAGGACATTAGGAAAACTATTTTAGATGTGGATAATGTACAGCTGTTCAAGGCTCATGATGCACCATGGGGAAAGGGGTGTTGGAGCCCTAGTGACAACTATTTTATATGTGGATAGTGTATAGTTGTTAAAGGCTTATGCCGCACTATGGGCAAAGGGGTTTGGAGCCATGGCACATGGTCCGGCTTGTGCCTTTCTCAAGCATGGCGCTAATTTGCAAAAGAGGAAACTAAATCACTATAAATATACTAGTGTAGGTCTAATGTAATCCCTTAGAATCAAGCTAAGTTAGTAAAAGAATCAGCGTATGAGTCAGCATGTATACACCTACACCTTTACAACAAGAAATCTTTGAAAAAGAGGAAACTAACTCACTTATAAATTCGGAAACCATGTAATCGAATCACAGTTTCACAAAGCTCCCCCTCAAACTCAGGAATAGATGTCTTTCCATTCCCAGTTTGAATATAAGATCATTGAATCTTAAACTGCACAGCCTCTTTGTTAGAGTGTCAGCTAATTGATGTTTTGATGGAACGTAGGACATACATATCAATCTTCCTCAAAATTTTTCTTTGATGAAATGTCTATCAATTTCGATATGTGTCCTTTCGTGTTGTAGAGGATTATGTAGCAATATCAGTAGCTGACTTGTTGTCACGATAGAGCTTCATAGGACCATCCCACTTGATTCTCAAATCATCTACGATAGTTTTCGGCCAAAGTTGTTCGCACAATCCCTGAGCAATCCCTGAATTCTGATTCTGCAGATGACCTTGCCACCACATTCTGTTTCTTGCTCCTCCATGATGCTAGGTTACCTCCTAGAAAGTCAATACTTTGTAGTTGATCTCTATCTACTATGGAACCGGCATAGTCATCATCGGTGTAGGCTTCTAAAGTAAAGAATATGATTTCTTTTGAACTAAGTTCCTTTCCCTGGATTGGCTTGAAGATTAGGTTCTCTTGGATCATCATAAATTGACTAATCATGCTGAAGCATACTCTGGTCAAGTGTGAGTGAGGTATATGAGTTTCCTCTGGCACATTCCTTTATCAACCAATAGGAGGGCACATGATAAGACACGCAAAAGTTAACCAGAAGTTATAGAACTAGTATTGATACGGTAAAACCTTAAAACCTTGGTGTTAGCAATGTTTTAAGAAACAGTTGGTATGGCTTGGGAGAATTTGGTGTCTCTGGGTTGATTGTGTCATGAAAAAATGTAATTTGTAGGAAAATCTGTGGACTTTTGTTGCTCTGCATGGCGAATGACAAATTGGGTAATAATTAGCGATAACAAAGTTTTTCTGGTGTGCATCATTAATGTTGGATGAACTCATGTGCACAGAGCTTGTTGAGATAAACCTGTTTCAAAATCTGACACAGAATAAAAATTTGGATTTTGGAATTTGTTGAGAATCATGGATTGATTCTCCAAATAACTGTAAAATCACAAGTGAATAACAACACAATCTTAGTGATTCTTGTGATATTTATATGATTTGATTTTGGAGATATTTCCTTATCCACATATGTAATTCAGTGGAGGTTATATCATCAAACTAAGGGAGAATAATATGATTTAGCCCTTTGGGCATTTGTCTCGTGGACATGGGTCATATGACCGAACTTTGACATGGTACTACGTAAATGTTCGTCTTGTGTTTCTCTCTTCACTTATTTAGAACTTTGACATGGTACTAGAGCAGGTTTTAAAAAAAAAAAAAAAAGAAAGGAGACTGCTGAAACCCTAGGTGTGTGCTGCCGCTGCTGCCTGAAACCCTAGGTGTGCGCTGCCGCCGCTGCCTGAAACCCTAACTGCTGCACCAACATTGCTTGGCAACACTGTCTCCACCAAGCCTTTACCGCGGGTGTACTACACCTAAATTGTTTGTCGGTCGGTCTCATTCTCTAACCTACTTTACTACTCCTGATGGGCTGAGTCCCCTTCCACTACTGATGGTGTTCTACACTTAATTTGTCTCTGTGTCTGTTTGACCTTTCTTCTATAGGCTATAAGTGTCTTTCTACTAGTGTTTTGCACAGTCTGATGATGTCTCTATTTACCCTACTGTGGATGTGTGTGCATGGCATGATGACGCTTTGTCCTCCAGTGACCTCCCCCGGCGTCACACTGAAAGAAAAATTTTGACTTCTATTGTCCAAGTTGAACATTACAAGATCTCCATCTCCAACTTGAGGGGGAGTGTTGAGAATCATGAATTGATTCTCCGGATAATTGTAAAATCACAAGAGAATCACAACAAATTCTTTGTGATTCTTGTGATATCTATATGATTTGATTTTGGAGATATTTCCTTATCCACATATGTAATTCACCTATACAAATAGGTGGATGTTATATCATCAAACTAAGAGAGAAATATGATTTAGCCTTTTGGGCATTTGTCTCGTGGATGTAGGTCACATGACTGAACCACGTAAATGTTCGTCTTGTGTTTCTCTCTTCACTTATCTAGAACTTTGACAGAATTTAATTTCAATAGAGGTACTTGTAAGAAGTTGTTGTGGTGGAGTTGACACCACGTAACATAAGAGCTTGTATCTTGAAACTTGGGTGTGGTATTACTAGGCTATCATGTGGGGCAAGGGGCTGGGGGCTTTGTGTTGATAGTGGTGTTTGCTTGGTTAACTTATGGAAAGATAGTAGGTCTTCTCCTTTGGTTTCTGACTTAATTATTCTGCTTTGCTGACCTAGCTGATTTTCTTTCATATAAAATAGATTTCTTGGTCCATAAATGTGGATGGCAGATGATGGGGTTTAGATATGTCGACTTCATAATTATGGAGTTGAACTTTAGTAGTTCCTGCATCTGTATATAGTTTCCAATATATGATTATTTGCTTTTGGAATAATAGTATCTGAAATTGCTAAATCCATCCTTCCTTTGGCAGATCAATCTCCTACCAATTGTCAGGGTGCTTACCATCAGATCTTAGTGGTTCTGCTTTCTGCAATTTTTGATGACTATGTTTTCTCTGTATTTCAGGGTGAACTTGTGAAGGTCTTCGCCAATGAGCATAGGAAAATTACTTGTGGTAATGGTTACTTGGCAAATCATATCCGTAGTTTTACCTTTACACTTGAGTTTAAGATGTGCGGGGCTTCAGAATCTTCATTTTTCTTTATATGTGATTCATATTTCTGAGATTGCAAGTTCTATGAAAACAGACATCCACCCAACCAGGTAAGGAAAAAAGTGGTAGGAAAAATTTCCACCTAAAGATTCAGGCCACATGCTCTCAAGAACTGAAAACTGAAAGAAAAGGCAGTGAAACTACTAAACAATGATGCCTGAACCCTTGCAATCTGCTCTAAATTCAGTATGCGTGTCAAAATGCTTTATTTATTCTCTAATACTTCTCAATGTTGCTGATTTTTCAGGTAATTGTATGCATTTGTTTTGGGGTTTCTGCGTGTTATGTCGACAACTTGGAAATAAAATCTGATTTGAGGAACAAAATTTGTTTTGTTTATTTATTGCTTTTTGGGTCTATTCTTTATCATAAATGGAAATTCTATTTGTTTCATTCAATAGGCTCCAGCCTCTCAATGTTTTTGTGTAGTTCCCTGTGATATATTTCTGTTTGCCATCTTGCTTGCCAAATGCATAGATGTATTAGAATTGTGTCGAAGTCAAATCCTCTTTTCACTTCCATGATTTTAGCACTTGGCCTTATATCTGCGGGGTTGTCTCTAAGAGTCCTATATGTTCTTTTTATCTTGCCTGATGCTCCTTGGTAGAAATATCATTTTTCTGTGTGTGTGCGTGTGTTGATCAACTGAGTTAAATGAAAATCCTTTAATATTCATGTTTCTTTAAATAAATAGCAAATGCACCTTTTATTTGTTAATGCACATTTGCTGTCTGTATATCTAATGCGCTTCTTTCATCTCTCTTGCAGATCCTGTGATGCACAATTGCATAGAGAGGACCCTTTACACTGGTCATGCTTCGTACAAGCTCTCCCTTTCGGTACGGTTGCTAATGATATTTTTATTATTTTTTTAACCTCCAGCTTGTTATTTCATTGAAAAAATACATTTTTTAACTCTTGTATTGAAGGGCTCTATTTGAATTATTTTTCTGTTGATCTTTGTTTCTGGTCATGAAGACTGGATATCTGGATATATGGGAGCCAGCTACATTGGCCATTAAAAGGGATGGTTACAGCATAAAATGTAGCGGGCCTAGTGGTGTTGTAGTGGCCGAGAAGTTCTCATCGTCAACAATTGTATTGCTCTTTATCTATTTTCCTTGTCATCTTACATTTTAGTTTCCCACCCTATACGTGCTCTTTGCAGGTCCTCATTCTACATGCTGAAGAGAAATTGAAAAAAAGTCACGTAGGATAAATCAATACAATAAACATAAAAGTCTTTATTGCTGAAGGATCCAATTATGCTTCCTAATACAAATCCTTTACGACTGTTCATCTACAGTTTTTTATTTATCTCCATGTCACAATGTCCCTGAAACTCTTTTTGTTAGTTTTCTTTCTTTATTTTTTTAATCAACCACTTATTCTCATCGTCACCATCTGTCGGTCTTAAAGAATTGTGTTGTAGTATTTGTTCCTGTTCGTTGCAAGTATTCTCGTTTGCTCATTGTTATTTTTCTGTTTAAACTATTTAGGTCTCTATTCCATATGGAAGTCCAACAGAATTCTCCATAATTGATTCTCAGGGGACTGAACGCATTCTGAGGGTGGATGCTAACTTGACAGATATAAGTGGGTAAGTTGTAATCATTTTATTTGCTGTGTCCATGACAGATGTGTTTATTGTTATTAAATGTCAGATGATCCATTACTTGCTATTCCCATTAGGACAAGTTGGTAATTTCTAGTTTAAAAAGTGTTATATAATCATGAACACTTTGAGTGAAGGTATTTATTTATCTAGGACAAGTTGCAAGGTAAGAAATCGTAAATGTGTCAAAAGTTGTACTTAAAGCGTAGGGCTTGTATTTATAGATATCCCAGGCTGTATGATTTCAAGTTAATTATTGATCTAGGAATGATCGGTTGGGCATATCTCGAGTCTGTATGTACTTGGGTTCAAGTCGGGTGGGACCCAAATGTAGAAGGTGTGGATCTTGGCGTGTTTGTGATTAATAGAAGAGCAGGGGCATTTTGCAAATTTCCCCAAGACCTTGAGGTAGCCATGAGATCAGGTTAAAAACCCAAAAAGCTTCAAGTTACAAAAATTCCAACCACAAATCTCATAATTATAAAATTTCCCTGTCTGAAACCGTGATGTTTACCAAATTTCCGGGGAATGGACACAAAAGGACCATTCCAATGCCGAGTCAGGAGCCTCAAAAGAGGCTTCTGTCGAGGGGGACCGGAAATGCACAGCAGGCCTGCTCCTTGGGACCAGCCCTGTGTGCATTGAAAGCCTAGCTGCCTACCTGCCCCTTGGGACCAAGAAGGCAACGTACTTCTCCCGTAGTTTGAATCTATACCTGAACGAAGTGAAGGGATAGCATAGTGAGCAAAGAGAGTTCACTTTTGGTGAACGGAGTGAGTGAAGAAAAAAAATAAGAGCTACACCAAGCTCCTACCTATCCAAACTGTATACAAGCACAGAAATTTGTCATTGCGGGCTCAGTGTTGACTGTGGTAATGGAACCTATGAGGAAGTTGGTATAGAGATGACTCAGACCCATATCTTTGATCTTAATAGTGAAGAATGGCATTAGAAATATGGAGGAATGCTATTTCAGCATTTCTTTTAGTCCTGCAACTGCAGACTCAGGTGAAAAATGAAGTGAACAGAAAAATAAAATAGGCTGTCACAAGGGTATTGCAATTGTAAGTGTTGGTATAAACTTTTTCGCATAAGAAAGGAGGCAGAAGAAGGGAAAAAATAAAATAGTGGAGACAGGTAAAGTCAATGGTGATAACGAGCAAAAGGAGACCAACACCGTGGAGTGTGTGCAAAGTATTGTAGTACTTTTTTGTGTAAGGAGAAAAGAAGATGGCATGAAGACGCTGATGGCACGGTAAAGGTGAGATTGATATTAGATGGTAGACGCCGGATTTATATTGGTATGCTTGATTGTTCATCAGTTTGTGCTGTAGTGGTATTTTAAGAGCCATAATTGTACCTTGTTTTCTGAAATTTTTAAGTGTATGTTCTACATCACCCACAACTTTATTGGTGGATATTTTCTTCGAATTCTTAGCAAAGTCATTTATTGCTTTCTGTCTTTTCATGGTTTTTTGTTTTTATTTTGCAGATCAAGAGATACAATCGTTCTGACCTTGAGGTTATTCATCTTGAAGGTACAATTCCTGCTCGTTATCATTCGCCCGAGCACATGTGGGATATGTGCAAGATTTTGTACACGATGTGCATGTTAGGCAATCCTCAGAAACAAGATTTGAATTTGATAACTGATCCTCTTATTTTCAGCAAGTCCTCAAGGACTGACGAGAAGTGAATGACATTCTACAAATTTTCAACATTTGATAGCTTAGAATTCACTTGTGACCTCCTGCATGGGCCATTATGATAGGTTATATTATTAAAGGACAACTTGGCTACCATCTCATCTGAATGTAGCAGGTCACAGAAATGTTGGATAAACTAATTGATCATTAGCATATAATATGAAATATTTTTTAGTTTGAATTGATCATTGGCATGGTGGGTTAACTTTGGTGGCATATGTGCCTTGAATCTGCTGGCTCTTGTAGAATCTTCATGTGACAAAATTTTATCCTCAAATCCCATAATGCAGGCTGGTGAAAAGAAGAAGGGGAAGAAAAGAAGTCTGTTCTTCAACAAGTGAACAGCCATTCATCAAACACCCACCTGTTGTTCAATAGAGTGAATTTTACATTGTTGTGCAGTAAGGTAGGTTGACAACACCCAGTCTTTGCGTAGAGGTCTGCCCGCGAGGCCCCCTTGCAAACA
This sequence comes from Sesamum angolense, assembly GCA_034509725.1. Lineage (NCBI taxonomy): Eukaryota > Viridiplantae > Streptophyta > Magnoliopsida > Lamiales > Pedaliaceae > Sesamum > Sesamum angolense. Next base: position 110,411 of record JACGWL010000007.1, read on the forward strand.
TTGCTTGCAATTTGGGTTTTCCTTCAACTCGAGAAGCAAATACAATACACCCTTCTTTTTGCTTGCGGAATTCACACACTCCACTTGCATGAAATGGTCAGAAAACTGGTAACAAAAATGTTTATCATTATTCATCATTTGCATCTAATATGAAATATGTTTTCGTTTCACTTGATCTTTTGGGTTTCCAATTTCAAGTATTTGTCAGTAAAACTCCAGCCATATTTTATGCTTTTTTCTGGGTTAAAGTTAAACTTGCTATTGATGTTTATTCCTTGATTATTCGAGAGGATAAATTACATTAGTAGAGGACCACTTTAATTGTTTTATTTGAATGAACTAAACAACTCAAAGCTCCAAAATTAGATAAAAATAATTGAATAGGGTTAAAAGTTATGATTAAAGTAATTTATATTCAATAAAATCTTTTGTGAATTATTCTTCACCACGATCTATTTATTCTATTATAAGAGTATTGAAATTTCTTTAATTTCTCATTAAATTAAATTGATCTTATGATTTATTACTTTTAGATGAAATAATATAAAATATACATGGTGAGTATCTTATATTTTAGAGTATTTCATTTGCATTAATTTGAAACAATGGTTTTTTTGTGTTTTTTAGGGAAGGTTAAAATTTTATATTCTGATATAAACCCCATAAACCAAACTGCAAAATATAAGGTAGTTCCTCTCACATGAGATCCTTTGTCTAATAGCTGAGGAGTGGTGCTGAAATCTTCTAAGGTTGCGTTCTTTCGGAATATGGGTAGAAGTATGTGTGCGTGTGCCCCTCCATCAAACAATCTGTAAGCTTCAGCCTGCCAATACAAATATGCACTTTGATGAAGTTCAAACAATAGGGTCCTCTCCTTGATGCTCCTCTATAATAGCCATGGCATCTAGTGTTTTTGCAGCTGCCCAATTCTATTCATGGTTCAAAGTCGCGGTATTGGCGATAATATCCGCGATTATTGTTCTACATCGATCGCGACATATCTTGATATTACGAAGTAAATGTGTTATACAATGCTTACTTTTTTTAATTTTTTTTAGTAAAATTATAGAAACAATAATGCATTATAAATTATTATTATGTTAAATATCATATTTAACAAATTAATTTACTATCACCTATGAGATATATTGTTGTTCACCTATTTCTTATTTAAGTCCTATATATGAAAAGTTTATTTCAGTTAATTTGGAACAAAGAAAAAAATATAATTAACATTAGCAATAGTTATGCTATTGATATGGTTAAATAGGCAAAATATTGCCATTAACTAAAATATTTAAGTAACCTATTCGAAAATTTATGTACATTACTATTAGTTGGAATAATATAAAATTAATACTAGATTGTAATACATAGATGTTTAACCCTTTGAAGTTGGTAATATATTAGTTTGACACTCAATAATTAGTGATTAGTTCACTATTGAATTTTAGTCAAATGTATTGTTGGAATGGGTGACTAAAAGTCAATTGGAGTGGTTTTTTGTTGTTCGTCAATCTTTACCGAATAATATTGAATTGATAAATACGGTAAGAATTCATTAAGTTGGCAGTGTGTATCACTGTGCTTACCACTGACATTGAATGGGGGTTCGTCACAATAAAATGCTCACAGAACAAAAAGGTTAAACCTATGGAGTTGGGTTGCACATAGGTGTGTCAGCTATAAAACCAACTCCTGAGAGTCGATCTGAAATGTTTCAAGTCGAGAACCTCGAGACAGAGTATCAAGGGTCCTATATATAGAGATTTTCAATAAGTACTGCAGTCGTATTTCGTCGGCAGGAGACGTAAGTCATATGTGCAGTTTTAGTGGGTTATTTGGCAAGGTAGTCGACTGATTGAATTGACTCGTGAGAATCGTCATATGGAAGACTTGGTCTGTATGATTGGGATTTCCAATTCCGATAGTACAAGATTAGTCCTCAGACTTGAGGAATCATGGCAGTTACGTGCATATGAACACTGTATCTTGGATATGGCAATCGATGGCTGTATCGTGGGGCATGGTCATCATAAGCCTTATCCAGTACAATCGAGTATATAGCGAGGACGGTGGATTCCAAGAGAGGATCTATCCCTTGTCAGTATATGACAACAAGTTCTTCTATGCACTCTTAGATGGTTTAGACTTTAAAAGTCTTTGCCCAAAGCTATTCATCAATCAGGGACAGGTTTTCTAGATCGGATTAGTAGAGTAAACGCGTCTCGAGTATCAATCATAGTTGTCTAGTTAAGAATGGGAACCGACGTCCAATTTCATGCCCTAGATTAAGGCTGAGAGACGGTTGATAGTAGGACTGTACTCGTATGGATTCAGAGTCTAAATGTCCAAGATACTATTCACCTAGTCTTAAATGCCATGGACTGTTGCTAGACGGTCACCTATGGTAACCAACTATTTTCGATTATGAGGTAATAAAAATAATTAATTATATTGGATTTAATTAATTGTGTTGGTTACACACGCCTAAGTCTAGTATAGGGTGAACCTAAAGAGTCATACCCTACCATTATATGGGATGAAATTAATTGTAGAAGATTTGGATTAATTTAATTGGATTAAATTAATTTTTGGAGAGAATAAATGATTGGATCATTTATTTAAACTAATTCATTGGATGGATACTTGAAATTTAGTTAATTGAATTAATTATAATTTTAAGTTGGACATTAAAATTAATTGAATTAATTTTATTGGGCTTGGTCCAAATTATAAATTGAAAGAGAGATGATAAAAAGGTTTGGATGTTTTAATTGGATAAAGGATAGTTTAATATTGGGCTTGTAATTAAATTAAATTTAATTAAAGTTCATTAAACGTGGGCTTGACTTAATTTTAATTAATCGAGTTCGCTCTATTAAAATGCAAGTTCAAGACCTTGGTTAGACCATGGCTAGGTATGGATGAAATTGTGCCCTAGAGTGCACCAAAATTAGCCACAAAGATAGCTTAGAGGCGTTAGATAGTTGTTGGAGTCTTAATAGGTCAAGACTCCTTGGTATCTTGTAATTAGGTCACATATAAGCCTCATAAACCTTCTTAGCCGACCAGCAGCTGTTACACACACATACCCATGAAATTTCTCTCCCATTTTCTCTTCAAAAACCCTCTCAAGATCTTAGAGATCGAAAGAGGAACAAAGGAATCAATATTAATCAATAACGTTCCTGATTCTTTGCACTTTTGTGGAGGTTTTGCTAGCACAAAATCTTCACATCCATTAGTGGTGGTGTGTTAGATTTTGGAGGGTCTCTAGATTGAGATCTCGCTGTGGACGGATCTGAAAAATAAAAATGAAGATGAATTAATACTTGTAGCCGAGTAAGCAAGACGACGAGGGTAAATTCTATTTACTTTTCTAGCTTATCGTTTTTTTTTTATTTATTTGTTCTATGACCTTTATGTTTTTATTGTATATCGAACGCTTGGAAAAAGATCAATGGTACACTCCCTTTTCAACTAGCTTTGCTAATTATATTTAATTAACTAATAAAAATGTAAAAGGAAATATGATAGATATGGATATATTAAAATACCCCTATATCATTTAGTACATAAATATAGATGTATATGTAGCCACATTTAGGTATACATGACTATTGTGCTCATAGTTTTAAATATATTGGTAGAATAGGATGGGATTGGAGATGAACTATCGACTCAACTTCTTAGAGATAGGTCCAGTTGTAGACCATACTAATCACGTGGGTTTTAAAGTGAGTGCCATTCAAAATTATGTTGTTATTTGCAAAAATTAGAGAAATATTACATGTTATTGTGAATGGTTGCATATATGTATCAAAATTGGTCTTTTCTTGCGACAAACTTGAGTAAACTATTTCATGAAATCGTTCATTGATAAATAAAAATGAATATGATATTTGGTTATCTATTTAGATTTTAATAAGCTTTCAAAACTCTATGGAAGTGCTATAACGTGATTATTATTTTCGCCATGTGTTATGCTAGTACTTGTTATGAACTTTCGTTGGAAGCCACCTCTAGAGTTCATATGTATCCAACAGGCCCTATTTATTTTGATGTTGTTTAGTTAGTCATAATATTGAATATGCATGTGGTCTTTAAATGGTCTATTTCCTATGTAATTGTTCGACTGACTTTGTGGATTTTATCATGTGGTTCTTGTTAAATGGTCAATAGACCCTAACGGTTCAAGGCGCACGTTGGGGTAGCATTGGGCTGCCAGTTGAGGCTTCATCGTTTAGTTCCCATTTGGTTGTCATTTTACGGGCAAGTTGGAGGTTGTTTGTGTGTGATTGGCATGACCATGTACCTAGACATGATCAATTCTATGCGGTCACCGGGTTGCTCCCTGCATGGAGGATAATATAGTAAACGGTTTTTCGGAAGCTACAAGGTGGTGATCATAAGATTTTGTCCCTGCCTGATATGATTTTCACAAGCTCGATTGTTATTATTGCCAGTCAATATGACATACTATAAGTATTTAGATTGAGTTTTCTATTATTGACTATTTTTCTCCACGTGCACCCTCATGGTCTTACTAAGCTTTTGCTTATGTAATTTAAATTCATTTATCTAGATAGGGGTGATAAATTGACCAAATCAGGATCTTGCTGACCTAGAAAAGAGATCAAGGTGATTAGAAAGAAGGTTAAATGGTTAGACCACTTGTAATTGTTCTAGTTATCAGGTTTTAAAATAGGGTAAATTACATTTTGCCATCCGAACTATGCCCGTTTTTACACTTTGAGATCTAAACTTTTTTTTGTGTTAACTTGCCATCTCAACTTTGTGAAATTTGCACTTTACCATATATGATCGTCTTTTTGGTGATTTTTTTATCGAAAAAACATCACATGCTATGCATATATGAAAAATATTACATCAACTGACCTTTAAATATCATATGTGCAATGCATATGAGTTTTTTTTTTTAACAAAAAACTTGATGAAAAATAGTTATAAATGGTAAAATATAAAATTTCGTAAAGTTCAGATGATAAGTTGACACAAAAAAAAGTTTAGATGTCAAAGTGTAAAAACGGTCATAGTTCGGATGGCAAATTATAATTTACCCTTTAAAATATAAACATTATTCTCTTTTTTATTGAAAATGATAAAATTCTTTTTTATTGAAATTAATTCTTGAATTTTACTTTGACCATTTATGTATACACATTGACTAAATTTTTTTAAAGAATATGAATTATTGAAAAAAATTACTTATTACTTGTTAGTTTAATTTAGTCATACATACATTGTCCATTTAATATATCCATACGTATTGAATAATTTTTTCTTAGGGAATTTATTTAGAGTATATTTTATAGCGACATTTTAATAACTTTTTTCTTTTCATTTTGATATTTTAATTATTTATTTTTCAATTAATTTATTTTGTATTTTAACTATTAATTTGTTGGTACAATTTTCAAATTCTTATTTTTAAAAAGGTACTATTCCATGATTTTGTATGCGTAGGTGAAATGTGAAATACACATGAACTGTTCGAAACGTAGAATTTAAAAAGTTGATACTTAAATATTAATAAATAAAATGTTAGCATGGATTAGCATTTAAGTTATTAGTTATGTAATTTTAATATGGAATTCTATTTAAAATAAAAAAAATTATATTTAGTAAATTACGTATTAATTGAATTATAGTTATTATTTAAAATTATCAATTCACTTTTTATATTAATGACTTGTTATGCTAAAATAATTAAAAAAATATTACTACTTTTTATAAAATTAAATGCTACTAAATAACTAACGATGAAAGAAGCCAGATATATATAATAATTACTAGTAATTTTTTTTTCAACCAAAACTTTTGGAGTTCTATATTTTAAAGGCTTTCATGTAAATATTTTTGTCTTTAAGGAATAAGAAATACAAACTACTTCACGATGGTCATTCGTATGTACAGAGTGTTGAGAGAATTTGGGGTATGCGGAATTTTGTGTATTATGAAGTCGAAGGAAGTGTTAGATTCTTTATTTTTAAGATAATTATTGCCCGCGGTCTGGTGCTCACGGATATGATAATTTGTCTCCCAAGATACAACGACTTAAAATTTCAAAGTAGTAGCACTACAAATTTTGAGAACAATAAATCAAAAATATTTTGAAACTCTCTTAGTAGAACTATACTTGCAGAATACTTTTATTGCTTAAGAATACTATTAAATGATTGAATGAATGAAATGAAATGGGGAGATCTATTTGTAGAAGTTGGAAACGTATTAAATAAATGATCATGTCCAATCAGAAAAGATGCCTTTGAAAAGTTATAACCTTTCATCTGAATAGACATATCATTTCAACCAAAGGACAGACCACTTCACACAAATAGACGTATCGTTTTTTTTTTTTTTAAAGATAATTACAAGTGAATTAACTCTCCCACAAAGGGAAACAAGATGTTTACATCCCAAAAACAAGAATCCTCCCATTACAAATAGACGTATCGTTTCATTCAAAGGGTTTCACCAACAGACGCATCATTTCAACCAAAGAACACAACTATTCGGTTGAATTAAATATGGTTGGATGATGATTGGACGCCATCAATCATCATCCATGTGTTGCGAGCTTGTTATGCGTCTCAAATCTTAACCAATCATTTGTCACGATTTACAATAAATTTATTGTTTATTTTATCATTAACCATTTTCCAACACAGAGATTATATTTGATTAAGTTAGATATAAGCATATTAAAAAAATTAAAATAAATACATACCAAGAGATGCACTTCGGAAGTTTAATTATAAAAATTTTGTAACTCTAGAAATGAATTAAATAATTCAATGAGCTTTAAAAAATCTTTTTATAACGACTATCCACAATATTCAACATTTCCAATTATTATATTTTATTAATTCAATGTATTAAATTTTCGTAATTATAATATTAAGATACATAAATATCACTAACCAACATAATTATAAGATGTATATTTCAGTTAAATAAAAAAAAATTATCTAAACCTATTGGTACTTTTAGATAGGAAAAATGCAAGCAACCCCTTGTGATATTATAATGAGCAAATTACCCCCGTATGAAAGAAAAAATAGTAATTTATTTTCCTGTGTTTTAAAAAATACAACAATTATCTCCATGTTTTTTTAAAATGATGCAATTCACGTCCTTAAACAGGGTGGTGAATTACTTCATTTTAAACGTATAGGAGGCAAATTGCCATTTTATTTTCATATGGGGTAATTTGCTCATTGTAAGATCCCAATGGGGTAAATTGTTATTCACCCTTTCAGATACATAGAATATAAATATATATATATATCTTTTTTTTTTCTAAGAAGAAAAAATAAAAAAGAATAAAAAGAAAAGAAAAAGGTATTAGCATGCAACCTCCGTTACTTGCCTTTTGCCTTCCTAAGTATTCGCTAGTTCTCAAGGCAATACGCTTATTTCTCCTTCCCAATTTTCATTTACATTTTGCATTTCCGACACACACTCACACTCACACACTCACACAATATTGCAGGAAGTGATCAAGAAAAGGAAAGAAAAGCAATGGGATGCTTGATTATTATCTACAATTGAATCCCATCCTCTTATAAAAACAAGTGTTTGTTTCTCGGACCATGCATGCATGATCTTTTGTGATCACATCCATTTTTTCATATTCTAATCATTCTCAGATCTCTCATGTTTGTAGGATTATTCTTGTTTGTCGATCTACTTTCTTGATCTTTTCTTCTTTCCCTGTTCAATTCTTGATTTTTGCTTGTGGATCCTCTCAGTTTTTTCTTCTACTCTCTGGAGCTTCATTGACAAGTAATACTACAGATAAAAAATGTCCGGCTTTGTGGGCATTCTTGTCTCTGATCCTTGGCTTCAGAGCCAATTTACTCAAGTCGAGCTTCGAGGCCTTCAATCCAAAGTATGTCAGTGCTTACTGAGTGTTTGCTGAAATTACTTTTTAAAATAAATTGAATTAATGATCGGACATCATACTGTTACAGTATAGCTCAGCCAAGGATGCCTCCGGGAAGGTCACACTGGCAGCTCTGCCACCAGTTATGGTGAAGTTGAAGGCCATCCATGACATTTTAACTCAGGACGAGATTAAGGACATCTTGAGCGAGGAGTCGACAGACGTGGACCAAGAAATCGATTTTGAATCCTTCCTTCGGGTATGTGCTTGAGAAACACATTGCATGGTTGTCATTATTGGTATTCATATTAGTATGAATAAAATTACTGATGTGCTAGACTTGATGGGCATAACACTCTCTTATGTGTTTGTATAGTATGTGACACTCACTGGATCGCATACTTAAAACAATTGGTGTAAGAAATCAAAGCATGTATCACTTTTGTTTGTGTCATGTGAAGGCATATCTGAACCTACAAGCTCGAGCAACAGCGAAAGGGAGCGGTTCCAAGAAAAGTACAACTTCATTCCGATCCACTTCATTCCTCAAAGCCACTACAACTACACTTCGTCACACAATCAGTGAATCTGAGAAGGCCTCTTATGTTACCCACATAAACAACTTTCTCAAAGATGATGCATCTTCCTATAGATCCCTCAACAAATGCGCTCTTCGACTTGGCGAAGGATGGTGTTCTTTTATGGTACATACCCCACTTAACATTCCTCACCAATATGGTATCTGTGCAAATTCATCCATACTTAGATGCACACATCTGGAGAAACAAGCATATATGTATGTTGTATTTGACCCCCATTTGATTATTTTGTGCAGTAAGCTGATAAATGTAGCTGTACCTGGTACAATAGATGAGCGAGCTATCAATACCAAGCAGGTACTAATCCATGGGAGAGGAATGAAAACCATACTCTGTGCCTCAATTCTGCTAAGGCAATTGGGTGCACTGTGGTGAATATTGGCACCCAAGATCTGGTTGAAGCAAGAGTAAGCAAGCTACTCCTTGTTATATCTTGCAATTTCAAACAGATGGTTGTTATAATTTACATGAAGCAACTGACGGTAGTGTTCTAATTATTCTACAGCCTCATCTAGTCGTTGGATTGATTTCTCAAATAATCAAGGTAAATCAAATGTTCCGTTCCACGATGTTATGATTATGCTTCAGATACCATAAAATGGAACATTGACGTATATTACCTTTAATATTGTGGGAAACAGATACAACTGTTAGCTGATATTAATCTCAAGAAGACTCCTGAACTTGTTGAGTTGGTGGAGGACAGTAAGTAACAATTGTCTGACTTGTTAGGATGCAGCTGCCATGTTCTCTTAACTAAATGGAGTATTTTATCTTATTCTTGAATTATTGATTCCACAAAGTGCAGGATGTGGAAGAGCTTATTGGCTTAGCCCCAGAGAAAGTTCTACTGAAATGGATGAATTTTCATCTGAAGAAAGCCGGGTATAAAAGACGGTTACCAATTTTTCATCTGATCTAAAGGTAAGAAGAGAGCTGTCATTTATTTGTTTCTTAAATTTTGTAGCTTGTAATTTTCCTAGATGGAGCATTTACAGTTTGTGAATAGCAAAGAATGCTAAAGTGTGACTAAAAAATTGGACCATGAAATCATGATATGATAGTATATATATCAAATTTTGATTTTTCTTGTATGTTATTGTGAAATTGTATCCCGCCGAAGACTTCACCAGGATCATGTAGCCTTGAATCTTGAACAAACTTCATCAACATCGCAAGTTTCATGTTTCTCAATTTATATGAAATTTTTAGTTTTTTCTATTCTTTGTTGGTTTGGTTTCTTGTTTCGTTTTCCAGTTTGGTGGAATGCTGGATCTTTAGTTAATCGTTTGCTAAAACTCTTAGTAACTTTGAAATGGAAATGGATACTATTTATGTCATGTTTAGATTAAATCAATCATAGTTTTATACCCATTGCTTCAAGCTGATTCTCCTAAAAAGGGTAGATTAACTTTTTTCCGTACCTCTACTGAACCTGTATATATCCTAGCTTTCTTGTTCATTAATATCTTGAAGTCTAATTATCCTTGTGATTTTAAAAAACTTTCATGAAAACTTTTCGAAATGTTATAGCTCCTTTGCTTTACAAGACATCATGGGGTTGTGTCATTAAGCTGTCAAAATGGAAAGTGGTCCGGAGTCTTTTTCTATTTCCGGACATGAATCATAATAAAAAATTCCTTTTTATTAATTGTTTCTGTTCTCTGGCAAGTAAGGTCAGCTTCATATTGAGGAACAAAATAAAGTACACAACAAAGACATGAGCACAGAAAATAAGCTGAGATACGAATCTCAAATCTACCAAGATGGAAAATCAGCGATGATATCTCTCAAAGGCCTTCAAAGATTCTCTGAGGAAAATGTAACAGCATACATTATTAAAGAATGCTGAACTTCTACAAATATTGTCCAAATACACTAGATTGGGAGGACTTGATCATAACTATAGGCTCATAGATGTCATAATTCTTCTTGGCCATATCTTAAAAGTTTATTCGAGGTTGTAAGAAGATCCTAGTTGAAACATGGCTTGATTGAATGATCAATATGTGAACCAATTTGGAAGTTGGAATGAGGAAACTGATGGAAAAATTGCAAGAGGATTAGGATAGAAGTGGAACCATAATCTAATGAAGCTGAGAACTATAACAAAGTTCAGTTCTGCATGCTTTGATTTTGCAGGAACTTGTAGTAGTCCCTAGTCACAAAAATCATCTTTGACAGTAAAGAGTATGAAAAGAAGAAATGAAGAAACTAAAAAATCTTATTGATAGAGATTGCTGCTGTACCCTCAAGCAAGAGTCTGAGAACAATCGGGTGCGTTTTAGTGAAATCATTATGCCACAAATCCATAAGTGTTCATATAATGTAAAAGGACACAGCACACATGAAAAATTCAAGGATTTCCAATAAGTTTTACATAACCTCAAAAATTGAGAAGTGTCTACATACTGGGAAAGGTTGTGCTTACTATTGGCAATAGAAAGCTTTCTTGTGTTTGATGTGATAAAACATGAGTTTCTGTGAGAAAAACTGCATATTAAAATTTTCATCTCTGAAAGATAAAAAAATAACTTGGGATGTATGGAGCAACTGCCAGTGATGCGTGGGTGGTAGGAATTAGACTCTCATATTTTCTCTGACTTTCTCTTGAAAAGCCCTTATACTGCTTGTATTAATTTGAGTTTTTCATTTGGTTGGCATTCCAACTTTCTAAGCATTTATCTGTTAATGTTGTTTTAAGTAGGGAACAATTTAGACTTTCAATTACCTTATTTTCTTAACAGATAAAAGTAAAAATCAATGTTTCAGCATGAACAAGAGATAACAAGATAAAACTGAATAAAACGATGATAGCAATGACGATTAAAACTATAAAAGAAGAATAAAAAAGGAGAATGATATGCGTACCCATAAAAGTTACTGCAATCTTTTCATCTCCTATGATATGGTGCATTTTCTATATAATATAGGAATCTTGTCAAAATTTGTCCAGTTAGATGTTATGAGATCTTTGTCTATTGCCATTATTGTCCAGTTTATGTGTCTAATGTTGTGGTTGTGCTTCTGATACAATATTTTCCTAATAATTTATTGCGAGTGCTTGTTTTAATTTTTTGTTTCATTTTCTTCTTTACTTTTCCTCTGGAAGATGAACAATGCATATGGTTGATTGACTGTAATATATTTTCCCAACTTGAATTGGTTGTTGTCCTAAACATTTCATGAGTACATTTCATGTGCAGGATGGAGAAGCTTATGCTCACTTGCTCAATGCTCTTGCCCCAGAACATGGAACAACTACGACACTGGAAACGAAAGATCCTACTGAAAGGGCAAATTTGATTCTTCAGCAAGCAGATAAGCTGGAATGCCAAAGATATGTTACTCCACAAGACATTGTTGAGGGCTCACCAAACTTAAATCTTGCATTTGTTGCTCAAATATTCCAACACAGGTCAGACGAGATGCTAAGTTTTGGTCATTTGGTGCAAAGGATGGATACTTTACTCTCCTTTAAGTCATATTAAGTAATATAGATTGTGCCTCAATGTTAGGCTTCTAGAGCATTCTCTTTCTTAATAATCTAATTGAAGATAGAAATGGAACAAAGAATGTCAATATAATAGAACACAAATAAACATTTAGTTTTCACTTGTTTTGACGTGTATAAGTGTGTAATTGTGTGATTGATGCACAGAACATGCTTCAATTGTTACATGGTGACAATACTACAACTTGTTTATTTTTTCATTGCTGGGACTTTACTAACTTGTATGAGAAAGTAGAAATTCACTTTATGCGAACCCTTGCTTCTTCTAAAGAGGGAAGTGATAATTTACAGAGACGCAAATTGCATCATCTCCAGAGAGAAGCTAACTTATCATGCTTGTTTCAATTCTAACATTCATTTCATAAACCATTTCAACGAATATCAATTTGTTCTAGCAATAAGAAGAGAATGGAATTTTTATGTTTCAATGTATATCAAAATATAGCATATATTTCAATTAAACTTAGAGTAAATTAGAAGTTGTCTGCATTTGAAAAAGGTCAAGCAATATTGTGCCTGGAAGGTAGATCTTGACAAAAATTTCTCCTGGAGATTATAGAAAGTTTTCAGTCACATATGAGTATAGACGATACTATTGTATCGTGGTAAAGACTGAAGCAGGAGATTTCGAATGGTCTCTGTTCTTTTGGCTGAGTATGCATACATGACTATGCATGGAGAAAAGTGTAGAATATCTTGGGGTTTTTCTGTATGATGATGGAAAGAGGAAAAAAATTGATGATCTATGGATGCCACAACGGATGAAAGGAAAATTTGATTTGATACCTATAGCTTCTGTGGCATAATAGTACATTAGACCAAAACTAATTGTATATATGTTTGTGACAAAGTGCATGCTATTAGAAATACCACAAAATGGAAATGCAGGACACATAGGCATTGCTCCATAAATGCTTGGTGAGTTCTCCAATAAAAAGAATCACATCGCTGTAGATGGCTGTTGATTCATAACCTCTATTGCTCATGAAGCATATACTTTACAGCATCTGACTCTTCCATTTCTGAATCCAAGCTCCTATAAAGTATTCTTGATTTTGATTGCACTTACCTCAGTTTCTCCCTGGACTTCTTGCTATAGAATGCCAGGATTCATGTACATTCCTTTGGACAACTGCTTTTTTTCTTTCAAGTTTCATTTTGCACACTGGAGTGTGTTATTCAAGAGTGTTATGACATCAACCCTAAGTGTTCACTCCTTGCTGCTGCTTCTCATCATTTGAAGGAGTGTTTTCATCTTATGGAATCTGTTTAGCTTTGTGAATGATATTCCATGATCCTCATGGCACTAGCCGCATCCTTAAAAATATTCGATATCATGATTCCTTCTTAAAATATTAGACTGAGTGGGAGATTTAGAGGCTTTAAATGCTGTTTGTATCCTCATTTAGTCGTGCGCGTAGACTCAAACTGCCACTTATTGGCTAATTAAAGCTGAATTGAGTTTTTTGTAGAGCTCGGACTCAGGGAATTTCTGAAAGTAGTTTAAATTTTTAAACAGAAGTAGTCTTGATTGTTTGAACTCTGTTAAATACAAATGTTGAAGTATTACAGTTTGGTCCCTCTAATTGAAGCTTAGTCTCTTTTGTGTTGCTTTCTTTCCTATGATGGTCTTAATATTCATAAGAGTTTAATGCTTATAAATCACCTTTTATTCAGAAATGGACTGACTACGGACAACACAAAGGTTTCGTTTGCTGAGATGATGACAGATGATGCTGAAACTTCACGGGAAGAGAGATGCTTCCGGCTGTGGATTAACAGCCTTGGAGTCGACTCTTATGTGAACAATTTATTTGAGGATGTGAGGACAGGGTGAGGATTCCATTTCTTTGTTTATGATATTGAGTTGTGAATTTTCATTGATTTTTCTACATACTGCATGCAGATGGGTTCTTCTAGAAGTGCTGGATAAAATTTCTCCTGGATCTGTAAATTGGAAATTGGCTACAAAACCTCCAATTAAGATGCCTTTTAGGAAAGTTGAGAATTGCAACCAAGTTATAAGTCTTGGGAAGGAACTCAACTTCTCCCTTGTGAATGTAGCTGGTAATGATATTGTGCAGGGAAACAAGAAGCTAATATTAGGTAAAATTCTCCAACTTGCTAATTACTAGTTTGAAGCATTGGAAATTCTGATGGTTTTCAAACCTAATGCAGATTTTTCACTGTATGAAACTTTCCTTTATACAAAGATTTTAGATGTTAAAAGTACTTTTCACTTCTAATGAACAGGAACTGTTAGGACAATTGATATCCTCACAAGACTTTTTACTAGTACTAGGAGTTTTCTCACTGTTCTATTCAACTTTCTTTAACTGCTCAATGGTTTTCTAATGACCCTTGGTTATGGGTTGTAATTTGATCTTGCCCCTTGATCAGAGAGACTTTCTACTCTACCAGAATGGCCTAAAAGAAAGAAACAAATGTGGTCTTTTCTGAGGTTATTTTGAACTATCAAAGAAAAGTAAGCATGATGAGTGGACTTTCGATATATATGAAAGTTATTAACGTAAATTAACTTATGAGTTCCAAGAATCATTTCTCAGGTTCATTCTTGCCTCTTAATTTTCTATAATTTAACTTCAACGGTTTTTTCTTTTTCTTCTTTTTACTTTGCAGCCTTTCTATGGCAGTTAATGAGATTTTCTATGCTCCAACTGTTGAAGAACTTGAGATTTCATTCACAAGGAAAGGAGATAACTGATGCTGACATACTAAATTGGGCAAACAACAAAGTTAAGAAATCTGGTAGAAGTTCCGAAATGGAGAGCTTCAAAGTAATGCCCGAAACCTTACCATCTAGTGAATTCAGATTGTTCTTTTATGTGTCTGTAAATGATCTTTCTGATATTGTAGGACAAAAGCCTTTCAAATGGGACTTTCTTTCTTGAGCTACTAAGTGCTGTAGAGCCGAGGGTGGTTAACTGGAGTCTTGTCACAAAAGGCGAAACTGGTATGCAAGTTCTTCTTCATGTTTGCCCAAACTCTTAACACGTGTTCTTCCCCCTTCCCTTGATCTAGTGACTTAATTCTTGATCTTTGCTTGCATTTATCATCTTGGTGAATATTCAAGATCTTTTTCTCAACTTGCATGACACTAAAAACACCAACTTTGTCAATTGTTGCAATGAGGCTACCAACCTGTTGAAATTGCAGTTTCTGTCCCATGAACAAAGCCACTTTGTAACTCTTAGGTTGCCCCTTTCTCGACATCCTTTCATGTTTCAAGTTACATGTATTTTTCTCTGTGTTTTCGTTCCTTCTCCTCCTCTGTAATTTGGTTATTTGGAGAACCGAAGATGGATTTATTTGGAATTGCAGATGAGGACAAGAAGTTAAACGCAACATATATAATAAGTGTTGCAAGAAAGCTCGGATGCGCCATATTTCTATTGCCTGAGGATATCATGGAGGTACATGTAGCAGTAGGATTGATGAGATGATTCAAAACATGCAGCTACATAAAAGTCCTGATGATTTGCTGGTTTTTACTAGATGTACATATCTTCATCACCTTTCTAAATATGTGTCTGAATTGGTGGTGATAGGTGAACCAGAAAATGATCTTAACTCTGACAGCAAGCATCATGTACTGGAGCCTGCAACGAAAGGGTTGGTACGCCGAGCAGACGTCCCCTGTAGCACCCACAGATGGCGACAGTGAATCGGCTGATGTCTCTAATTTGTCGATTGAGGATGCTTCATAAGGAGCTACTGTTCCCCCTGAAGCTAGCAACGAAAATCCTTCTTCAACACTAGAAATCATATTATGGTCACAACTCAACTTATTTGTTGGGTGCTCAGATTTCTTTGCAGAGGATAAGAAAGTCATCATAATCTCCAGTAAGCTACATTCATGATGGAATGCATATATTTTATATATATATATATATATATTTTTGCTTTTCTTTTTCTTTCATTCCCCAAACATCCAAATGAAGAGGATAGAAAATTGTATTGCATATTAATTTGTTCGGTTTTCATGAGTCCAACATAAGGCGCATGCCAATTATATTAATTAATGATTCCCTTTTTGTCATTATTGTTGTTTTCATCTCTCATTTGTCGTTTGAATGTTACAAAACCGGATAACAGCTGGATGATACTTTTTGTCAGGACTCTTTTACTCTTTTTACTACCTTCCCAACATTCTTAATCTTATTCGACAGAATGACAGGACATTGCATAATGGTCTGATGCAAGTGTGCAACTCTGCAGATTTCTGAACCATAAAAATGAAATTCCAAATAATATACATACATACAAGAGCTTCAGTTTTTCCATGAATGAAAAGACAACAGCCAAATTTAACTTCTTTTAATTTACTGGGAAAGGGGTTGTGGTATGCAATGGTCAGAGTCATTTCAGTGGTACAGAGGTGTGGCAGATGAGTCCTACATTATCAGGAATGCATGCGTTGCTACTTTTTTACAGCACACCAAAACCCTCAAACTACTCTTCTGCACAAATTTTTGTGCCTAAAACACACTTATTCTCTTTTTACTACAAAATTTTGGCGTCAGTATGAATACAACACATGCTATAAAGATCCGACGAAAAAATAAGAATCTATCCTTCCAGTCCGTCAGGCTTCATGCCAACAGATTGGGAGGAGAAGGCTGTTCCTTCGAAACCATCAACAGTACCTTCAGACTCAACAGATTTCTCTTGCTCGGCCACAAGCATGAGCATCTCAAGGCGCTTGTCAAAAAGTAGTGCACTTTCATCTCTCTCGTCAAGTTCAGCACCTTCAGCTTCAAGCCATTTCTCTCGCAAATCGTCAAGTACATTTCCTTCTGTTGCATTTGCCTCTGCTCCTGGAGCACTTGGCATTGTAGTTCTAAGTGCTGAATCTCCAGATGGAGGTGCAGAGTCAAAAGCATTGCTCGAAACTGTGGAGTTTCAGCAAAAGTCTCGAAATTGCATGCTATCACATCTAGACAGTATTCACGAATCTTCGAGACGCCATACCTTCAAATGTAACAAAATACTCCCTTAGAATTACCAAAAGAGAGGAATTGTGATTTTCAAATTAAAGATCCAATATAGGGTCACTTAAAAAGTCTTAAGTAGACTGTCGGGCCAAGGATAGAAAATACACGACCAAGATAATCATAGGAATGGCCTTTCACCCAATACATAAATTCAATAATAAACATAATTTATTAACTAGCGCAGAGTTTAACAACTTCAAGTACAAGATCCCCATATCCATTCTGTATCAACAGTCAGAAGCAAACATCACACTACGCATATCAGAAATCCGTACGGACGAGCAAAAGCATAATGACCTGTACATCGTAATATGTAATAATCATTGGTAGACAGAATGGAGGAAAGGATAGGTTCAGGTATAGTTTCAGGTACACCTAGCCTACACTTGACCGATGATAAAAACTATACATAAAAAGGACAGAAAAAAGGGTTAATAAGTACAAGGTTAGTGGGGGGAGTAACAAACATGGACCAAAAATTACCCTGAGGGCCAAACTTGGCCTGAGGCATAGAAGACTTTGAAATCCAGTTGCAGTTACCAAACTAGAAAAGATGCTCTACTTCAGATTGACTTTTGGACATCCGTATTCTGATGTCAAAATGGGATATCTCAATTGGAGCAAACATCAAAATCAATAATGCGTTCCAAGTTTGGAAGCATTCTCTGTGCGGGGGAATGTCATAAATACAAGTCATTATTACTCAATGGAGATATCAAAGAAGTTGACATGTGTGACTAGATTAAAAAATCACAAATATATCATAACAGAATGGGAGAAAGGAGAAAATGATGTGAGATTCTTATGCTTCAAATCTTACGACGGCAAACAAATGTCAAACATGATAGGCCAACACAGGGCACCCCATTATATGATCAGTTGAGTTGCAAAAAAGAGAAATTTCAGCATATCTGATGGATAACCACAGGGAGAAAAACTCTAGTACTGAAAAGAGATCGTTTAAGTACTTAGTGATCTAAAAAACAGAGAAATGCATGCTGACTTAGTGAGCTGAAAACTGCATGTTGTATGATTTTTAACCATAGGGAGACATTGCGAGGTATAAAGCACGTGACATGGCCTCTTCTATCACATCAAGTACTCTTTCCAATTGCTTTATAGATTAATAAGGGTAAAGGATTTGGATTATTTCTAACTTAATCTCAAATTAATTGTTAAGTTTTGATGGATGCCACTATACCAAGGCTTGTGTACCATGGGAGCCATGTGAGAACCCAGAATAACCTTGAGGATTATCATGTGATATTTCACATGTAAATTCAGCCCCAATGGAAAATTTTCACCTAATTCAGTATTCTTGAATAGTACCTTCCACTTGGTCACCAGAATGCTTATTCACTTTTAGCAGTCACCTTAGAAGTTTCCCCATAGTTTTTCTAGCAATCATTGTTGGGAATTTTGTCTATTAATTATTTAATGTCAAATAGTAGTGGTGAGAAAGAAAAGAAACAGATTAAACAAACCCACACAATATATCTATCAAAAGGCTGCGAGGAAGGGTGAAAAAGAGAAGGCAGTGATGAAGCATACATGTCAGATAATAGCAACCAATGACATAAGTCTGCAGGAGAAACCGTTTCTAGTTGGGGTAGTAGAGCATCAGCTACTGCACGTTTAAGAGGAAATAATAGATATCTTGAAGCAGCATCAAACATTTCTTCAGCCTGCATAATTAAAGATTCAATAGAATAGAAAAATATAATATGCACTACAAGGGTTGTAGGCGAAGCGCACCTGATCAGGGTCTATATCCGTCAGACTATCAGTGTACCTGAATCAACAAAATATTGTATCACATTAGAAAGAAACTAGAGTAGATAAAGATTAACGAGGCAAACCATGGAATCCACTTGAAACGATTGAATCGAATATAGAATTATTATCTACACATTATAAAGGTACTACCAACATGAATGCAAATGAACTATGATGTGGAAAGCAAAAAAAAAATAATAATAATAAAATAAAATAGTTGAGTGAAGGAGGTGATCAGTTTGTAAAAATGTAACGCTTCTGGAGAAAGGTTTCAACAAAAAGTATGAACGAGGAAAATGAAACCTCATATGCAACTCAGGTTCTGTCTCTGCAGCTATAAAACCCTATTATCATCCTAAATCTAATAACATCTGAACCTAAAAGTATTCCTACAAGTTAACTTGAACCTCTGTTTCAATCAGATAACAAAGAGGACAAAGAAAGTGCGACAACTTTTAGAAACTAGTGCGTACAGAGTTGTGTTTGTGGTGGAAATGGGCGGGGATATATCACTGGGAACAGTTAACAGGGAACTGCTAAGGAGAGACACAAGTAGATTCTAACAAGTGATGCCATTATAGAGGCATTATCAAGGCAGAACATTGCAAAATTGCTCTAATTAGGCAAAATCGATTTTTTCATGCCTGGGCCACATACCTAATGCCTGGACATGCACTTTTGTTGCCAACTCCCCTAGGCATATACGTTTCTGGCATATTCACGATATAACTGTAGGACTTCATAACACCCAATAGACCAGGAATAGAACCTTATTCTCAACATACAAATATCAGAGTCATCTCCCAAATCTTGGAAAGGTAAAGAAAATAAACTCTTCCACTTATATGCTTCTACATAAAGAACAGCAACAGAAGGAAAAGAGGATTTGCACTGGCTGCTAACCACTTTTCACACGAGGACATGATGGACTTGCACATTTAAACCATCACTACCATCAAATACTATCAGGTATTTCTCTCTTTTTATGAAACTATACTACAAAGATTTGCATTTCGTTAACCAAAATAATAAGAAAGTATTGGGAAAGGGAATCAAAGACCAAAAGTTAGCAACAATTTTGATAAGCAACGCAAGTGTAACATTAAGAACCTTTCAGGTTTGATTGGCCATCTATATGATATATACTTAAAGCATGAAAACATGCCTGGAGCTAGTTCATCACACTTCACATTTTTTAGGCACGTGAGAAAGAGAATAGACACTTTAACATTTAATGTCAAAAACCATGTTGGAAACATGTCTAGAGCTAGTTTATCTGAAAGCTCAGACTCATCACATGTGTGTGCTTGTGACAGAGTTTGTAAGAGAAAGACACAGAGAGAATGGAAAGAAGGAATGCTTACATATATTCTATCATTTTTTGAAAAACCTCTGCACTCAGGTCATGTTCTTCTAGACATGGAAGAGTATAGTCAGGTAAACAATCCCTTTCCTCAAGAAAATCTTTCATTCGGGATAATCTTGCCTTGAAGTATTCTGATCTTGATGCTAAGACAACTTGATGGCATCGAAATATCTTCTTCTCAACCCTCACGCAAACATCTGCCAGATCATCTTCTGAATCACTCATCTGAATTGTACCAACAAGAGATATGATATCATCAATACTATTCTCCAGGCTCTGTCCTCTGGAGGAATTGGCAAGAGAGATCTGCAGGACACGATTTAATGCAGCTGGGAGACGATCTTCTTCTGGAAGGGAAAGGCCCTGCAAAATAAACCTTTTCTGGGAGTTGTCTATGTCTCTAAGGGCTTTGTACTCCGCATGCCTCTGATGAACTAATTCTTTCTCAAGAAGACTTTGTAGAGAGTGGCACTTGCAAACTCGGCAAATTCTAACAAGATCTTCCATGTCATCGACAGCAACCTCCAGCCTATCAGAATAAAAGAAGTGAACAAGGCTGAAAAGAGATGAATAAGTAAGCTTTTCCTCGACAATCGTACTTCCTTTTTTTCTTTCCAATCAGTCTCAAATTTTTTCTTGAAGAATGGTGATCGTGCACTCAAAAGATGAGTCTGTGAGCTTCAACGGGTCTTCCTTGCACATAAAATACAATATCAGGGGAACAGTAGCTGGAACTGGATTCTCCATTTGATGAATTACCTACTAGTTCATGTTGAACACCATGTAAGCAATCTCAGTAAATACTAAAGCTTTCTTAATTATGAAAGAGTAATATCTTAAGTTTTTGGGCGGGTAATGGCCTTTACAGTATAAATTGAACTGAAAAATTGATGTCCCAAATTCACTGTCGTCTAGAGCACATATATGAGGATGCATCAATAGCGAAACAGAGACCCCAACTATAGATGAAGCCGATAAGAGCATCATCACTCTAAAGAAAACACCTTTCAAAAATATGCCCAGAAATGCTGGATGTAAAGTTACCAGAATTGTTCCGGACACAAGAATGTTCAACAGTACCAAAATCAATTAACCTAAAAACGGAAAATTGAGACTAATTACAATT
The DNA here is from genome assembly GCA_034509725.1 of Sesamum angolense. Taxonomy (NCBI): domain Eukaryota; kingdom Viridiplantae; phylum Streptophyta; class Magnoliopsida; order Lamiales; family Pedaliaceae; genus Sesamum; species Sesamum angolense. Next base: position 131,719 of record JACGWL010000007.1, read on the forward strand.
CATTCAAGGAGAGAGAGAGAGGAGGAGGAGGAGGGGAACCGACCTGGCAAAAGAGGAATTATATGATTGTCGGTGTTGAATTGGTCTTGTAGGTAGGCCTGGTTGGCTTTGCAGGCCAAGAAAGTGTCTCTGAGGGAGGCCTGCAAAGGTTGGAGCGGTGGTGGTCGGGCCTCGAAGGCCTTGAGCAATTTTCGCACCTTGAGATTGAGGGCAGCGTAGTGACATCGGTCGCCGTCGAAGGTATGCTCGGAGCAAATGGCGCCACTCTCGAGCAGCATGCGAGCGGCATCGAGATGGCCAGCGAGGCAGGCGTAGTAGAGGGCGACGGAGTCCCATTGGTCACGAGCGTTAACGTTGAGACCAGAGTCCAATAAGTAGCGGAGACGGTCGACGTCGCCGGCGCGGGCGGCCTCGAAGACATCGCCGTAAGGGACCTTCTTGAGAGGGAGTGAAGAGTGGAAGTCCTCGGCCTCCAGCTCAATCTCGTCGAGCTCAGACATTGCGGTCGTCATAATCCTTTCACTCATATTCAACTTCAACTCCCATTTTCACCAAACCTCCACTCCATCCATATATAACTACTACCTCTGCCCACGCAATAACTATAATTATAATTATAATTATCAAAATTTGTAATAATAATAATCCAAAAAATATGATATCAATTAATTTCGAATAAAATATAAAATAATGGTTACTTATAGATATATAAATTTTTACAAAGAAGAATGAAAGCAATTTTTTTTAAAAAAAATATATAATAAAATGTATATAATAGGATGTTTAAAAGTATGGATTTAAGTTTTTTAACTTTTATTTAATCTCTAATTAAAAAAACACACATTTTGTCTTCCAAAATTAATTCTTATGGGCTTTCTTCATACTTAATTAATAGTATTAGTGATGGAAGTACATTTGACATGTGTACATTATTTAAAGTTTTTTTACATTTATTTAATTAACTAAATAAAAAATTTAAATGAATATAAATTAGATTAAATTTTAATTTATTTGAATATATATATATATATATATATATATATATATATATATATATATATATATATATGATTATTCATGAAAGAAAAAGAATATAAGTAGTGATATTTTGGTAAATTCACATTTTGCCTACAAAAAATATTCTTTTTCTAAGGTCTTGAACCTCAATATATAGTTCTAAGAAATTAGGCGCACTCGATCAATGTGCAAAATTTAAAAGAAAAAAAAAAAGAGAGCAATATCTATGTGTTTATGAAAAAAAAGAAATTAAGCGTAATATTTTTTATTATAATAGGATCAAGAAATAAATTTACAGAAAGATAAAATGAGAATAATGGTGTAGGACAGTGATTAAGTGTATATGTTTGTTTGGAGTACAAAATATAGGCTCAAAACAATCTAAAAAATCGAGAGAGAAATGAGAGAATAAGTGAGAATTTGAGAGTGGGGGTTAATGTTATCAAATGACTACAAAAAGCCTTTATTATAGATGAGCAGCATATAAGGATTGTTGTGGAGTGTCGTACACTATTGGAAAGCCCTTTAAGTTGCCTATGGATAAATATTGAAAGAAATATGACTATTTTACCAAGTCATGCCAAGTCTGCCTGAAAATTCTGGAATTCGTTACTCATAGATCTCTAGCTCATTTGTCGTCAATCTACTAGGAGCCACTTGCAGATATTTTAGGATGACGTGTCCTGCTGTGTTGAAAAGCTAAATGACATGTCCATCCAGCTATACCCGCTTCCCTGGTGGAGGGCCAATGAGACTCATATCCAGTTGGGCTGATCTACTTTGCTTGTGGACTTAGCCCATGAAAGATTTACAGGGCATCAATGATAGTTTTTGTCTAATACAAATAAATAAAAAGCATGAACATAAACTTAATAAGAAATCCAATTGGTTAAATAAATATTTAAAGATCTTTTTGTCAAAACTATTTAGTCACCCAAATTAGCTACGCTATAGGTCAAATTTTTAATAAATAGTATAGATAGATAGATATATGGGAAAAGTAATTGGTTCTTCTTAGGTTTATTAAGTCTTAAATATTTGAATATATATATATATATATATATATATATATATATATATATATATTTACGGTATACGACACCTTCTATGTGTGAATAAAAGTATTTAAAAATTATAAAAAATTAATATTTTTATTGATAAGTTGATTATCAATCATGGATAGTGGCTTCAAAAACATACAAGTGCCAAAAATGAGGAAGTTTGAGGGGTATTTAGTAAATTTATTAAAAAAACATTGAAATTACTCTTATGACAAAATTTTATTGAAGAGAATGAGTGAGTTAAAGGGTAAATTGAATATTCAAAAGTTTGGTACGACAATAAAGTTCTCTTTTATAATAATACCAGATACGAGGGCACGCCATACCTGCGTCCATAATTTTTAGCAATGCTTTTATTTTATTGAAGCTGATAATCGTTCTTTACATTAAAATATGTCATTGCCTTACAAATTCATACGCAAAAACTATTTGGCAATTTTTTTTAAATGCATTAAATTAATGCATATCTTACTCAAATTAAATTAAAAATTGACACTTTATATGATTATATGTTATATTGATAACGATAATTATATATACATACAAAAACAAATACTATTATGTTATTTCAATTTTAATTAACAATAAGCTTAAATAAAATGGGATTAAATTCAATTTTTGAGTCCATGTAATTGCATGGAATTAATTTTCTAAAGGATTTGAGTAGTTAATTTAACACGAGTTGGGAAATTGAAGGGTACTTTTTGTATTATAATAATTTGGTGTAGTGATATTATAATAATTCTAAAGGGTTGTGGCTAAAGAAAGTGGATAAAATTAAATTAATTTTAAGGGTATTTAGTAAAACATAATTTTTGGTGTAAGTGGTATCAGAACCACCCTTTTGTATCTATAAGTCCTCTTCTCATTATAATAGTACAGATAATATAGATATTTATGTCATAAAAAAGAAATCTTGACTAATATTCTTTTGAATAAAAGTATTATTATATCTACTTCAATAAGATCGTTATTACAAAAGGGGAAACAACTTCCCTATTACAGAAGTATGGCCATTGGATACAAGTACAAGTAGGGGATACATAATTTCGGAGCGACTGTGAAAGACAAAAGTTCCATTGACCCTGCTACAACCTTTGCAAGGTGATCAATAATGTGGTTGGCTTCCCAATAGCAAAAAGAGATTTTCGCTGAAAAGAACTCAACCAACCTACTCCATGAGTCCTGGAGTAACTGGGAAAGTGGGTTGGGGTAGGGGGAGGGGGAGTCGGATAAAAAATACATCAATTTCAATTTGCAAATGAGTCGTATGGAGGGATGCTACTAAAAGGAGACTATCTGTAAGAGGCCACCATTCTGCCACCAAATTAGTATTAAAACTTAGAGAAAAATGCAAACAACTCCCATGTGATATTGCAAATGAGTAAATTACCCTCCTATTTGAAAAAAAAAAAAAGCTATTTACCTTCCTGTATTTTTTAAAATACAATAATTTACCACCCTATATTTTTTAAAATAAAGCAATTTACCTCCTTAGACAAGGAGGTAGATTGCTTCATTTTAAAAGCACGGTGATAATTTTTTTTTTATTTTTTATAAGGAGATAATTTGCTCATTTGCAATATAGATGAAGGGTAAATTGCTACTCACCCTTCAAAGCTATGAAGTTTGAAAAAGCTCCAAAGAATAGTGATAGAATGTTTCTTAGGATACCCCCACAATCAGATTTCCCAAGGAAGAACCATCAATATTAAGTCTAACTCAAGGAATAAAAGGAGCCACCCATTTATTAAGAATGTCGTGAGTTTGTTCAAAACGTGGAGGTTTAGTATGGAAAGTATCAGAGTTCAATTGTTGTATACGGGACCATAGAACAAAATTATTAATAGGTTTTGTTTTTGAAAAATTGTCTGATTACGTGTCGTTCAAATAAGTCCTATATACAAGCAACGAGATTTTGCTTCTGTGGTGCATGTTTGTATTTGTGAAGTAAAGCAGTAATATTCCTCAGTGTTGTGAAACCTAACTCGGCCCGTCCTGTTGGACCGCTCGAACCATTGATTGAGCAAGAAAGTGCGCTGGGCGAAAGGCTAAACTCAATGGGGAGTACAAATCGCTTCCTTTTTAAGAGAGCCGGACAACCCAACTGTCTAATCGTCGACTCGCTTGAATTAATCTTGGGTTAGTCAAATCGCCTGGGCTCCAGAGTGATATAAATTGAGCATAAAAATCTCTGATTTTTTTTTCTTTTTTTCCAGCTAAAAATCTCTAACTTTTTCTCTCTTTGTCTGCCAAAAATCCTAATTCTTTTCCTCTATTTATTAAGTTATTGGTGTTGGACGCTTAGTAGCTTTTTTATATTTCTGAACTTGTATTTTGGGCTTGACTTGAGTTTTATTATCAGACTTTCGTAATTACAAAGAAGGAAATGCTTAAAAAATAATTTTTAGGTATATTTATATTATTTAATACTTAAAGTTAATTTTTATATATTTTATAATTATTTATGACATATATATATATATATATATGACGTTACTGGTTCGATCATGATTGGACCAATGGTTAAATCAGTGACCCGTAACCCACTGAATTTTTCAATTTGATAAACAGTCCTAATATTAAAACACTAATATTCCTCATCTTTAGCCAATGAATTTCGGGGACTTTAACCACAAGCAAATTGAACAGAGGATAACAAAAAAAGAGATGCATAATATCTACATTTGAGCTTTTGCAAAGAGTACACTAAGGGGAGGATATTTTCTCTTTGGGTAAAGTCCATATTATCCATATGATACCAAAATGTTCAAATAGGCCTATTTGATAAATAAAATACCATATAACCTCTTGTATTATTTAAAAAGGTGCACACTGCCCCCTAGTGCATTTAAACTTGAGTTTTATATTGCAATGATAAAAATTGCCTTTTTGATCAACGACCTATATTAATATAATCTAATCTAAATTTGAGACATACTTAATCGTGCTTATACACAATAAAACTATATTATTTTATCATATAGGCAATTATATATTTTTAATATATAACTATGTATATATATTTGTATCTATATGTATATGTCTACCTTAATTCTCCTCTAATATCTCCGCCATCCCCACCTTCTGAGGTGAGCTTACTGCCGTTGGAAAGCTCATCCAACGGCGAGCAACGAGCACCTCTTGACGTGAGCTTACTACCCTTGAAAAGTCTATCCAATGTAGAGCATTTTGAGATCCCACCCACTGCCAATCTCCTATCCGTCGAAGAATTATCTATGTTTTTCTGTTTAGAAAACCCTAATCCATGCCCCATCTTCAACTGCTTTTTTCTTCGCCGTCCGACCACCTCTCGACGCGATTCTACCACCGTTGGAAAGCCCATCTGACGACGAGTATTTTGACACCCCACCCACCGCTAACCTCCTGGTTGTTGGCGAGTTATCTGCATTTATATTTTCTTGAGTTTCTTTATATTTATACATATAACTTCAAATATATAATTTATATATTATATTTTTAAAAAAATGTATATATTAAAGATAGGGGTATTTTGATCATTGAGAGGCGAAAAATACTTGCCTAGCTGCATTTTCCGCGCATGATATACAACTTTAGAAGAGAGGGGGTATTTTGCACCTTTTTAATAATACAGGGGGTTATGTAGCACCTGCTATTAATACTACGATTATATCTCCCCTAAACATCATACTTAAAGTAAACTCTGGTTATATATAAATATGCAGATTATCATTATGCACACGTAATCCCTACATCACAACAAACATAATCACAACCCACAACATTATGTATATATGCACATATCAAACACCACAAAGTAAAACCATTTTAGTAGTCAACCATCCACATTTTTAATTCTCTTCTATACATCCCAAAATGTGATTTATATTTCAACTGACGAGTTAGGAGAAAATCGTTTATTGGCCCGACCTGACTAAAATAAGGTTTGGACCTAGCCCTCAACGGGTAGACACCACAAGATCTACTCCTGAAAAAATATTAGCAGATGAATGATCCTGCAACTAAGTAAGCAAATAACTGACACTATCTATATATGTACATCGAATATAGTCCAGATAAAACAAGACGAACACCATACGTAAGGTATAATCAATTTGTTTCATCACAAATGAACTTTATCTAATATGCAGTCAAATCAATTTTAATCCCAACATAATCAACTTTATTGCACAATACAACCAACTCACAATAAAACAATCAATTATACTCCTCTTCTCCTAGTCCACCAACTCAACCTAACCTTTCAACATTTTATAAGTGGATGATCTCCTTTATAAATCACAAAGAGCCAGCGGTGCCATTTATTTTCTTCCACGATGAGCACCAAGGCCAGTACGTCCATGAAGAGCCATCGGGCCCATTTATTTTTTCCCACGAAGAGCCACTGAGGTCATTTATTTTTTCCACAAAGAGCCATCGACACCAATCAAAGGGGTAATCACATCATAATTATACTCAGTTCACGTAACTCCCTCATTTCCACGTATCACCATTCTTGTAAGCAGCTAGTAACATAAAATCATATATTAACACACTTTCATTTACCAGCAGCAATAACACACCATTCAATAAATGCAGTACTTCAATATTTTTTTTCTCATTTCACTCGGACAACATGATTATTCAAATTAAACCACCCATCACTCACACAATGCAAACTAGAAATCATCCACCACTCATATATTTTCATGTAAATCAGCTTAATCACGAATCACAATGTTATATAAAAGTCATATAAGAAAGAAACATATATACACAATACTAATTATTCACTTACCTTGATCTAGTGATTCTCTTGAAGGAAGTGGATCGGCCCGGGAAAGCGCGGCGGAAGCGCGGAAAATCGAAAAAAATAAAATAAGAATTAAATCCCGATCAAGGGGTGTACCCTTGATCTTTTCTCGGGCGTTTGGTGTAATAATCACAGATCTAATCATGCAATTAGGCCAATAAAATTAATAGAAAAAATGAAAGCATAAACTAAATAGGGTTACCTTTCATTTTTCTCCTCCAATCGGCAATTCGGTAGATCTCCTCTCCGGCGTTCGTCCACGCAAGACTCCAAGGTAGGAGGCCCCTAATATTGTCCACACCACACTAAAAGGTTAGATTTATCCTTGTGCTAGCAAGGATTAAATCCATGGGACGAGGAATCGAAATTACACTATGAATTAGTGTATTTCGATCTCCTTTTGTTCTTCACTTGGTTCTAAACCAATAAGAACTTCAAGAGAGGAGGAGAAGAATGTTTTTGCTGATTGTTGGGGAGAGGGTGCACGAAATTTTTGTGTGTTAAACAAAAAAATCGGCTAGGGTTTGTAAGTGGAAGAGTTGGAATGAAAAAGTTGAGATATGGAAGGAGACCTAGTCTTCAAACTTCCACAACTTTCTCAACCACTTCCCAAAAATTCTCTCCCACTTTCCACACACCTTATGCACGAATTTGACTGATTATTTTCAGCCAAATTTCAGCTATTTTTGACCTACCAAAAGTCAACATGGGCTAGGGCTTGATGCATTTTGGACCGGATTCAATTTGCTTGTCCAACGAGTCAAATTGAGCCCATATATCATTCCTGTTGGACTTAATATTTAATCCAATTAAATAAAATGCCCAAAAAAGAAAGTCCAAGTAATATTTAATCCAATCTAGTATTTTCAAGTCCAAAAGACACTTAATTATTTAAATGAATCTAATCCACTTAATTAATTAAGCCCAACCAAGCATAACTAGTCCAACTAATTGTTTCTAGCCCATTTCTAATTAATGAATCCAATTCACTAATTAGATAGGTCCATCTACTAATTAATTAATGGATCCAACCCACTAATTAATTACTCCAAGCCTCTTTTAAATTAATCCAATCAATTTAGAAAATGCTAAGTCCAAAATTCAATTAATCCAATTAATTAAATTTCGAACTATCCATCTAATGGATTATTCCTCATAAATGATCAATCATTTATACTCTCAAAGAATTAATTTAATCTAATCAAATTACTTCCCTCAACTTTCGTGATCTGTGTGTGACTCTTTAGGTTCACCTTTCAAAATATAGAGATTTGCACTAAGTACTGCAGCTGTGTTTCATCGGCATAAGACGTGGGTCGTCTGTGCAGTTTTAGTGGGTTAGTTGACCAGGTAGTCGACTGACTGAACTGACTTACGGGAAGCGTCATATGGAATCCTCTTGAGGCTTGGTCGGTATGATTAGGATTCCCAGTTCCGATAGTATGGGATTAGTCCTTGAACTTGAGGAATCATGACAGTCACGTGCATACGAAGACTGTATCTTGGATATGGCGAGAGGTGGCTGTGCCATAAGGCATGGTCACCATAAGCCTTATCCAGTGCAGTCTGAGTATGTCGCGAGGACGGTGGATTCCAAGAAAGAATCTGTCCCCTGTCAGTATTGTGACAACGAGATCTCCTATGTGCTCTGAGATGGTTTAGACTCTTCAAGTCTATGGCCATAGCGATTGATCGAGTGGAAAGGGATTTCCTACGATGACCAGTAGAGTAAACACATCTTGAGTATGAAACATAGATGCCTAGTTAAGGATGGGAACCGACTCTCAATTCTATGCCCTAGACTAAGGCCGGGAGACAGTTGACAGTAGGATCGTATCCGTATGAAATCAGATCCTGAATGTTCATGCCACTATTCGCCTAGTCTCTAGTGCCATGGACTGTTGTTAGACGACCACCCATGATAACGGGCTATTTTTGGTTATGGGATAATCGAAAATAATTAATTAAATTAAATATAATTAATTGTATGATAACACGCCCAAGTCGAGATGAGGGTGAACTAAAGAGTCACACACAGATAACGAAAGGTGAGGGAATTAATTTGGAATTAATTCTGGAAGAGATGAATTAATTTAATTAGATTAAATTAATTCTTGGAGAGTATAAATGATTGGATCATTTATGAGGAATAATCCATTAGATGGACAGTTCGAAATTTAATTAATTGAATTAATTGAATTTTTGACTTAGCCTTTTTTAAATTGATTGGATTAATTTAAAAGAGGCTTGGGGTAATTAATTAGTGGGTTGGATCCATTGATTAATTAGTAGATGGACTTATCCAATTAGTGAATTGGATTCATTAATTAGAAATGAGCTAGAAATAATTAGTTGGACTAGTTATGCTTGGTTGGGCTTAATTAATTAAGTGAATTGGATTCATTTAAATAATTAAGTGTCTTTTGGACTTGTAAATATTAGATTGGATTAAATATTTACTTGGACTTTATTTGTTGGGCATTTTATTTAATTGGATTAAATATTAAGTCCAAAAGCTCTACTAGCAAATAATAAGTTGTTCAATCTTCTACTGTATCCTTGAATCCTATAATAAGTTATATTGCATATAATCAATATATTGAGAATAATGTAATTTCTAAATAAAATATGAAATATGCACTATTTCCAATTATCTTTTAGTATTTCATTTCTACCGAAATTCAAATCTTCGTTCCTTTATTTTCTAACTAACTAAACTTCCTAAGCTTCTTAGATATATATTTAATTTATCAACCAACTCATAGAAATTCATTTACTCAAACCCTCATATTTTTATAACTACCGTTCTTAATAATATCCCTAAATTAAATTATTACGAGAATCTCATATTTTCTTTTAGTAAACACAATATTCCCCAAATAAAATTTTCTAGTACCTTTTAAGTATAATGTTCAAATATTTCTATAAATTTTTATCAATTCATCACTACTATAGAATTTAGTTAAACACTAATACTTGTATTTAACCATTTGGTCAATAGGCCGATGAATGTGAGTAAATTAACTATAGTAATAAATTTAATAATTTAATTAACCAACTATATTATTTTATATCAAATATGATATTTAATTAGACACTAATTTAAATAGTCAAACTCATAAAATTTACCGATTAAACGCTACATTGATCACTTTAAATTATATTTAGTAAAGGCACTAATTAAATAATATTAATATATAATTAATCAATAATTTTGAATTAATAATCCCTTACCTGTTTCACAAACTGCATGAAAAGTTGCAAAGTTTTTGAAACTGTTGAATTCTACTACTTGATAATTGTACATAATATATATTACCATTCTACATATATGTATGTATATATTATAATATTAAAAGGCCCACTTGCCACCAAAAGAAATAGTGGCAGCCCACTGCTGTCATTTTAAAATTTTTGATTAGTTTTTTTTAATAACTTTTATTATTTTATGATTTGACCTCCTTAATTTTTTAAAATTATATAATTTAACCCTAAATTTTTTGTAAAAGTTTTAATTTAGTCCCTAGGACTTTTAATATATTCATATTTCGACTCATAGTTTAATTATCAACTAAAATTTCTTCAATAACTAGGAATTAGTCCTATAATATGTATTAAAATCGGCGTTACAAGTTTTAAGGTATTTTATTTATCACAGGGGCCTATTTGAACATTTTGGGTATCACAAGGGGTAATATGAATTTTACCCTTTTCTTTTCAGAATAAAGAAGAGCATATGCAGGAAATTTGTTTATGACTAAGCAGGCTGTTTTATCTTGGAAATACGAAGGTATCCCTAGGTGCGTAGAAAGACTTCGAAGGTTTTTAAGTCGAGTCAGTGGATTTGTCCTTGATGATCTGCATAATAGACACATGTTAGAGCCAGGCTAGAGGTGATTCTGGTGATGGTTCTCTGACGGTCAAGTCATGGTAAGGATGCCCAAAAATATGTAGTGAGTATACGAGTTAGATAGATTGTACAAACTTGATTATGAATGTGGAGAGCCATATTTATATGTAAGAGTGGATTTGTATAATGTAATGTGATCCATTAGATCGTGTTTTGATCGGACGGGTCGCCATGGATCGTACCAGGGCCACTAATAAAGACAGAAGATGGTCCAGGGATCCAACATTGTGGGGTTAGTGTAGTGCAAGTGACTCCAGCAGTGCTTTTTTGACACTCTATCCTTTGTCTTTCAAAGGTCTCCAATGATCTTCAGATAGTTTCATATCATAGGTCCTACTTTGTATTATATATACCTTCAATGATTTTGTTTATCCTAACCTTGGAAGGTCTTTCTTAAGTGATGAATGTCTCAGTAAGGGACGTAGAAAATATCCTCCCATCAGAAGTCCCCCCACTTACCAAGTGTGTTTGTGCTAATGTTGGTAGGTGGAATCACGAGACCTTCGCATTTTCTAAAGGAAGCGGATCGGCCCGGGAAGCGCGGCGGAAGCGCGAAAAATCGAAAATCAGTAAAACATGCAATAATTAACAAAATTAATACCCGATCAAGGGGTGTACCCTTGATCTTTTTCGGGCGTTCGGTGTATTAAATATAAAACCATAGGCCAAGAAATCACGAGAAAAAATGAGCAAAAACCATAAATGGAGTTTTACCTTTATCGTTTTTCTTGTACGACTACAAGCGTTGTCTCCTCTCCGTTTTCGTTTCTGAATTCGTCCACGACGAGACCTCGATCTTGAGATCCTCCCAAGAATGACACACCACCACTAAAGGATGTGGAGATTTCGTGCTAGCAAAATCTCCACAAAAGAGATGGAGATCAAAACAATCGCTATGAATTAACGTGTTTCGATCTCTCTTTCGTTTTTTCTTTTGATATCTAAGACCAAATGAAAAAGCTGATATGGAGAACATGGGAGAGAGAGAGAGGCACGAATTTGTGAGATTTTGAGAGGCTAGTATGTGTTGTGTATGTGGCTAGGGTTTAATGAAGATATATATATGACCTAGTCATACACATACTAGGAGTTCTAACCTAGTTAGGCTCCAGAACAACCATCCTAACCCTAGCCACCCCTTATGCACGAAATTTTGGCTTCTAAATCAGCCAAAGAACCTTTCAAAATTGTCCTCCTTGATTTAGCCAAGGTCCAACCAAGGCTTTGGGCTTGTATTTAATGAACCAGGCTCGATAGGATCAAGCCCACGTCTTATGGACTTATATTAAATCTAATTTAATCATAAGCCAATATTAAACTTCTTATCTTTTAATCTAATTAAAATATCCAAGCCCATGCTCTCTTTCAATTTACAAATTCAATTTATAAATTGGACCAAGCCCAATAAAATTAATCCAATTAATTTTACTAGCTAACTTGAAATTCTAATTAATCCAATTAATTAAATTTCAAGTCATCCATCCAATGGATTGGTCTAAATAAATGGTCCAATTATTTATTCTCTTCAAAGATTAATTTAATCCAATTAAATTAATCCGACTCTTCTAGAATTAATTCTAAATTAATTCTATTCCACTATAGTGGTAGGGTGTGACTCTTTAGGTTCACCCTCAGCTAGACTTGGGCATGTGTGACCAACACAATTAATTAAATCTAATTTAATTAATTATTTCTGATTATCCCATAACCGAAAATGGCCCGTTACCATGGGTGGCCGTCTAGCAACAGTCCAGAGCACTAGAGACTAGGTAAATGTTGGCGTGAACATCTAGGCTCCGAATCCATAAAAGTACGGTCCTACTGTCAACCGTCTCCTGGCCTTAGTCTAGGGTATGAAATTGGGTGTCGATTCCCATCCTTGACTAGGCAACTATGCTTAATACTCGAGATGCGTTTACCCTACTGATCCGATCTAGGAAACATATTCCTGATCGATCAATCGCTTTGGCCAAAGACTTTTAGAGTCTAAACCATCTCAAGGTGCATGGGAGAACTCTCTGTCATATAATGACAGGGGACATATCCTCTCTTGGAACCACCGTCCTCGCTACATACTCCGAGTGCACTGGATAAGGCTTATATGATGACCATGCCTCATGACACAGCCACCGCTCGCCATATCCACGATACAGTCTTCGTATGCATGTGACTGCCATGATTTCTCAAGTCAGGGGATTAATCTCGTACTATCGGAACTAAGAATCTCAGTCATACCGACTAAGCCTTAAGAGGCTTCCATATGACGATTCCCACGAGTCACTTCAGTCAGTTAACTACCTGGCCAACCAACCCACTAAAACTGCATGGACGACCTACGTCTCCTGCCGACGAAACACGGCTGCAGTACTTAGTGCAAGTCTCCATTGCATCCTTGATGCCCAATCTCGAGGTCCTCGACTTGGAACGTTCCAAACTGACCCTTAGGAGTTGGTTTCATAGCTACCAAACTTATGCGCAGCCCAACTCCACGTGGTAACCTTTCGATCCGTGGGCATTTCGTTGTGACATTGAAACCCCATTCAATATTAGTGGTAAGCTCAACGAAACATATTGCCATCTTGATGAATTCTTACCGTATTCATAATATTATTTGATAAAGATTGTCGAATGAAAAATAGCCAGTGCAATTGGTTTTTGATCACCTATTCCAACATTTTCTTCTTCGTCATCATGTCCTTTTGCATAATTGATAGTCTATGTTTTGGTGGCGAAATTAATTTTTTTTTTGCAATTTCATCATTCACTATGTACCCGGGTCTGTTCAACCAATCATTTGTTAACAGGTGCCATTGTAAAGGGCTACTTTTTCTTAGGGTCACATCCAATGAGAATCATTGTAGGTTTTTTATTTTTCCACCCCTTCATTTCCTTTAAATGATGATTCTTCCTTGTTAAGAAACCCTTCATTTCCGGACCCTTTGCTCGTGAGAATTCTGACGTTTGCAACTCCTTGGGGTCAACTTTTTTTCCTTTCTTCTAATCAGGTTAGTATACTTTCACCCATTCTCTCTGAGTTTTTAGATCATCCTTTGGCTATGTCGTGGTCTGGTTATTTGAGTGATAGGACGGTCAATAATGTTCCAACAGGTTTGTTTGGTCCCAATTAGGGAAGCCATGTATGAATTTCCTGCTATAAACTATGAGAATGGTGACTTTATTCTTGAGGACTCTGAGGCTTCTAACTACCCTTTCCTCTTTTCATCGTTTACTTTAACTGACGTAGACATTGATCTTCTATGTTCCAAGTTCCATCTGTTTGATGACTATATCATTGTTCGACCCTCACTCGATGATCGTATACACCTTTCTCCCTTTGAGTGTCAGACATTTTTCATCGCCAACTTCGAAGCTGGCCTTTGTTTACCCTACATCCGTTGATGAGGGATACTTGACTGTTTCACATTTGTTCATAACCCAACTTACTCCAAGTTCTTTTTGAACCATCTCCACCTTCGTAATTTTGATGGCTCATCTAGATGTTGATCCTTCGATTGATAAATTTTGTGCTTTTCTCCAAGTCAATCTCAGTATAGGCGAGAAGGGTCTTTCCTACTTAAACAGTATGAGAGGGCTGAAGCTGGTATATAATAATAATAGATCGTATACAGACTGAATTTTTTTGTATATCTTCCCCCCTCTTGATAGATCTTGGGTTAGCTCTAATAAGTGGCTCTTGTCTAGACCTCCTCTAGAACTTGTGGGGCCTGTCACATGGGATAATACTTTCCTAAGGGAGGAGGTTCTTAAGTATGAGTATGATTTTAAAGTTATTATGACTGAGCTAGTTTTTCCAGAGTTGGTCTGTCTCGCTTGGGTGTCTCATACCTTGGTATACTTCTTCCTCTGTTCTCATGAAACTGTCTTATTTTTTTATTTTCTTTACTGACCTTCCATTTGCTTTCTTAAAAAATATTGAAATGGCTTCTCGTGCCCTTCGGAAGAGTGCTCGCCATCGCACACAAGCATCTTCTTCCTCTCAAGGGCCTATTCCTTCACGTCTTGTTATTGCGCCCCTATTTCTGCAAGGGTACCCACTTCTTCCGAGGGTGCTTCTCGTGGTTTAAAGGACTCTGATGATATTGTCATTTTGTCTGGCTCCTTTTCTACGCTCCTAGTGCATTTAATTGCTATCATAATCCATACTGAGTCCATTTCTAAAGGTGGGAGGGGAGGTTCTCCCATTGTTGGTGTCTCTACAGGCGCAAGAGGAAATTGATAGGTGTTGATGACTCTCATGAGGCAGATGATGATGACAATGACCTTCCCCTCGGCTCCTTAGCCACCAAAGGAATTTCAATATTTGAGCCAAAGACCGCTGCCCCTGCTAAGAAGGTTAACAGGACTTTTAAAGGTGACATTGGTAAGGGAAAAACCAAGATTGCTCCTCATATGGAGCCCTAAGTTATTGCTTAGTCAGACGAGAGATTTATTTCTATCTTGGTGGAGAAGTACATACCTATGAAAAGGCAATTGGAAATGATGGAAAGTTTGCTAAAAGAGATGAGGGAGACCTAGTTGGCTACCAAGGAGCCTTTGCTGAGTTTGCAAATCTTACTCTCTTGCTTCGCCCCAACTGGGATGTTCATGAAAACTCCTCCGTCTTGGGCATTGTTATAAGCGGTGTCTCTTTTGATTTGTACCGCAGAATCCTGTTGCCCATGAACCAAATGATGCTTTCGTTAAGACCATTGCCTCAAATGGAGTCACATGGGGCCAAGTTCCTCATGGGGGTAAGGATTTTTCTTGCTCATTCTCTATTGTGTCTAATTCTCATCCTCATGTCTTGTGACCTTTGGTTTTTGCTAGGAGAGCCAGATTTTGCATGGTATGACTCTCAGGGCCACTAATTTTTATGAGCAAGCTTCCAAGGCGGAAGAGAAGGCTAAAGTAGCTGAGGCTCGAGTGAGGGACCTAAAGAAGCAGAATGAAGTGTTGTGTGCTCAATTTCAGAGTTATATGGAATCGGTTACCAGAGATGAGGAGGTGAGCGACTCAAAGCGGAAGAACCTTCTTGAAATGAAAGATTTTCTAGAGAAATGAAACAAACAAGTTGAGGTTCAGTTCAAGGATCTCATGGCTTCCAAGGAGACGGATTGCGAATCATTTTGGCAGGCAAGTGTGGCGGAAGGTAAGAAGTTGTTCTATAACAGTGATTGTTGAGTATAAAGGAGGTGGTGGCGAATAGTAGGCTCCAAAGGTGTTTGTTCTTTCATGAAGTCCCCGGTGTTTGATCAGCTGGTGGATATGAAAGTAATGATGAGCTCGTGGTAGCTTGCGATAGGTGTATCAGCTAGGTCAGGGCTTTTGATAGCTTTAAAGAGGGCTTCGACACTAGTCTCCTAAGCATCTCCAAGGACGAGAATCGCAAGGATTACCCCAACATCCCCACTGAGGTAGAGGCTCCTCTCTCTAATGAGTTTATTCTTTATTGCCTCGTACACCCCTGGATGTTTGAGATAAAGAAGCAAGGAAGTGACTTATTGCTAAGGTGGTTGAGGAGGAAGGTATCAAAATTGAAGCTTCTACTCCTGAAGGTGCACCAACTGCACCTTGTTCAATGGAGCCTATGAATGTCGAGGGTCATAACCCAACACCCCTGCTGATGTTGCAATGTTGATTGCGGTCTAAGCCCTGATCCTTTCCATTTGACTACTACAAATGTAGATCCTACTTTTGAGAGTGCCATTGTAGCTGAGGTCCTTGCCGAGAATATTAGTTTGAATGTTGGGCGAATGTGCCTTTGATTGTTTGTCCTATGATTTGAATATTGTTGATGATGTGGGTGATCATTTGGCAATGTATTGCCAATGGTGTTGAACTTCTACTTGGATATTATGAACTTCTTTATGGCTAACTTCTTTGGTTACTTTGCTATATAACTATTTGTGGTAGATAAATGGCATTCAATTTGAATTATAGTAAATAGAGTTACCTAGTTATTTTCTAGCTTCGTGCTTTGTGTGCCCTTGACCTGAGGCAGGGTCTATTTTGGGTTTATATAATTGTTCGATTCAGTTTTGTTGATGCCTTGAAATAAATGTCCTTTCCGAATGTACGCCATAGTGGTTTTTCGGTTTTAGGCTATATATTCAGACCTAAGCCTTTTAGACTTAGAAATAAAGTGTTTATTCAGGTCTGAGCCCTTTCGAATTTAGAATAAATGGTCCTGTTTGGACATAAGTGTAGGTGTCTATCAGATCTACGCCTTTCTGACTTAGAAATAAAGTATCTATTCAAACCTAAGCCTTTTGGAATTAAAAATAAGTGTCTCTATACATACCTAAGCTCTTTTCAGTACTTAGAAACAAAGATGTCCATACAAACCTAAACCCTTTTCGATACTTAGGAATAAAGATCCTCTTCGAACATGAGCTTTTAGGACTCTAGAGAAGTATGTTGCGCAGCATAATCAAGGTCTCTTTACTTAGAGCAGAGTATTGAGTTATACAACTAAGCGTAGAATTTTCTAATTGTGCATTCAATGGTCGCGGAAGATCTTTTCCTGACTATTCTTGGAGGCGACACACTCCATTCTTGGCTAATTTCACGATTTCGAAAGGATCTCCAGTTTGGGTTCAATTTTTCAACATGTTTGAGGCTTCACGCTTCTTCAAAAAATACCCATATGATATAGAGGGATAGTGTTCAGAACATGTTTAATTGAAATCACCCTGCCCGCATATGAAAATGAGCAAATAACCCCTTATGAAAAAAATATAGCAATTTACCCTCCTGTACTTTTTAAAATAAAATAATTTACCTCCTTATCTAAGGAGGTAAATTGCTTCATTTTAAAAAGTATAGGGAGGTAAATTATTGTGTTTTAAAAAATACAGTGCAGAAATTGCTATTTATTTTTTCATAGGGAGGGTAATTTGCTCATTTGCAATATTATAAGGGGTTGTGTGCATTTTTCCCTAACTTTAAATTCAACTTTGTGAATAATATTATAAAAGTGTTCATTTTTCATTCAACCTATAACAAAAGGCAACCATAAATATTTGTCCTGATTAGAGCTAAGAGAAATATTAAGTTTATGGACCACTTCATTTTTTAGGGCATTTGGTCTATTAGGAGAAAATAAAATCTTAGATTTAGCCCAACAAACTATTTGGCCCAATATGAGAAAAAAATATTGTTTAATATAATTAATAACTTTATCATTCACTTTAAAAGAATAACAAACAATTATCAGCGTATAGAAATTTTTTTCCATGAATATTGGAGCTCATAGCATCAAATTGACTCATGGTGCGAGTTAAAGATGGTTTTCTGAACTAGAATCTCTAAGCAAATAATAAAAGGCAGAGGAAAATAGGGTTATCTTGTCTGATTCCTATAGTTGGGTCCAAGATTTAGATCACTTCCCATTAATCTTGACATTATATTGAATCATAAAAGTACAAGTGTAAATCCAATTACTAAATAAAGGAGTAAATTTAAATTTAGCAAAAGCACATTGGATAAAAGTCCAATTAAGTTTGTCATAAGCTTTTCAAACCAATTTGATAGCCATATAGAATTGTTTGCAATTTTTTAGATTTCATCGTAGGGAGGATTTCATGGGCCAGTAGAATATTATTTATAATTTTCTTAAATGGTGTAAATGCATTTTGATAAGGGGATATAGAGCAATTAAAAAGTGGTTTTATACGCATGACTAGGATGTTTGAAATAATTTTATAAACGTTAAATAAGTTGATTGGTTGAAAGTGAAAAGTTTGGGAAGGATTGGGCCCTTCCAAAAACCACAATAGTAGTAGTATGTTTAAGCAAGTTGGAAGATTACTCATATTGAAATTTTATTTTTATAATAGAAAAAATTTGAGGTTTTTTTCTTGGGGAAGGTAAATTTTTCATTAGATGAAAAAATGATATACAACATGGGTAATGCACCTAGGAAAGTCCAGCTATCTACTAGGCCAAGCTGTGTGACATATTCTATACAAAGTATGAGACTGAATATTTGGCTGTAAATGGTCACCAATAATCCGAAGTCGTGCATGTTCTAAAATATTAGAAGTTAGAATTTTAGTACTCATAGATGATTGGTGAAATCGCCTCCTGTTTCGTTCAGCCCAAAAGGAAGTAAACCAGTGATGCTTGTAGTGCACGAAAGGTGCCAGTAATCAAGTGTTTGTCTCGCCATCTCATACTTGCCCAAGAAATTACCATCTTCAGGTCAGAATAAGGCCATATAACCTTGCCTTTCTTCCAAGTAGGGCTACACATTTTTTGAGTAGGGCAAGTTAAAGAAAAGATGGTTGTGCGATTCAATAATTTGTAAGTCGCACAGAACACAAAACTGAATGTGTTGAACACACCATGGTTTATCTAATGTGGAAAACCTTTCCAAAATGGCTAGCCACAACATAAAACCATATTTTACTATTTTAAACCACCCGGTTAAAAGATGAGACCGGACAATGAGAGGAGAGGAGGGCTGGAACAAATTCATTGCAGATTGAGTAGTAAACAAACCTGATGCAGATTTCCAACAAATAGTATCAGTAGTAGCATGATGAATCATGATCAATTTAGAAACAATATCAGCAATCTCAGTAGAATTGGACTGAGGTTAGGACCAAGTTTCCTCCTGGATAACAGCATGAAGAAACACATCCTTTGGTAGTCCACTCAAAAGTAGACCACTTGGAACTTTATGTAACAGGGACCTTCCTCATGCCACGGTTCAAGCCATAGTTTAAACATATTTCCATCTCCCACCTTATATTCAACCCAAACATTGAGTTGACTTTGAATATTTGAGGTTTTGTAATCTCCCAATTCTTAAAAATTAAAGCATTAAGACTATTGGGGCTTGGGGCCATGTTAGGCCCAATCTTAAATAGCCCTTGTTCAATTTCAACCTCTGAAAACAACAAGAGAAAGAGTTTCTTGTTGGGCTTCAATAAGAACAAGAAGGGGGCAGTTAAAAAAAAAAACAGAACAATGCAAGCAAACTTCTTGTGATATTATACATGAGCAAATTATCTCTCTATGAAAAAAAATTAGCAATTTACCCTCTATTTTTTTAAAATGAAGTAATTTACCTCCTTAGACACAAAGGTAATTTGCTTCATTTTACAAAGGGGTAGATTACTATTTTTATTGTCATAGGGTGATAATTTGCTCATTTGCAAGATTACAGGAGAACAAATTACTATTCACTCTAAAAAAATTGAGCATTAATATGGGTCTGATTAGTCAAAGAAGAAGAAAAGGATTAAAAAAAAACCCACAAAAATTTTAGTAATGTATTCTTGATTAGTAACCCAATTATTATTAGTAGTATCTTTGATTCCATTAATAAAATTAGCTTGTTTTTTGTGACTCACAAAAGCATGAAAAAAGGAGGTATTAAGATCTCCTTGAGTAAACCAATTTAATTTAGCTCTCTATTTTCATATGTATTTTTATTAGTTATCAGTTTATAAAGAAATCATGGAAGCTCTTTTTCTTTTATTCAAATAAATCACATTTAGAGTTAGTCTCAAGATCATTTTTAAAATTATGGTCTTGAAAAAAGATTTTTAATTGGAAAAAATGCAAACAATCCCATTGTGATATTGTAAATGGACAAATTAACCCCCCTGTGAAAAAAAAGTAGCAATTTATCTCCCTGTGTTTTCTAAAATACAATAATTTACCTCCCTATATTTTCTTAAATGAAGGTAAGTTACTTCATTTTGAAAAATAAAAATAGGGTAAATTGCTATTTTATTTTAATATGGTGGTAATTTGCTCGCTTGCAAGATCACATAAGGTTAAATTTCTATTCACCCACTATTAATTTGGAGCTCACGATTACAGAAAATATAGGCACGCCACCAATTGGTTTTAATTTATAAAGCTCTATAGTTAGCCCTAAAATCGAAATCAGAAGGTTGAGGGTAAGGAGGAAGCCAAACAAAATTAATGACATTAATATAATTTTCAAGCAAAGTTCGTGCATTTTCAAAGCAAAACAATTGGAGAGATTTCAACATAGTCGGGTTAGTATCTAAGAATAAGGTGAATTATTAGATGTAGTGGTGCACAAGTGATTGACCTTAGTTTCAGGAAATGCATGAGTCCATCATTGATTTGCTAGAAACCTATCTAGAAATCTATTCCAAGCGTTCACAACTAAAATGACTGCCAAATTGTATATTTTACCAAGTATAAGGGTGATCCCCAAACCCCAAATCCAACAGATTGCATGCATTAATATAGTCAACAATTTTTTGATATTTTGAAATGGAGGAAACTTCCCTTGATTTTTTCTAGAATGGTGTATGATATTCTTAAAATCACGACAAGCAAGACATTTATCATTTCGAATAAGAGTAGCAAAAAAAAAAAAAAAAAAGTAAGGGAAATCCAAACTTGAGGTTGCACATGGTTTTAGAATAATTGTACACAGTTGAAAGGAAAAAAGGAGGGTCCTCGCTGGCACTTTCCACCTCAAGATGAATTGTTTGTTCATAGTGTTGGATCTGGAGGATTGTTATGTCCGCAATGTTCTACACTATCTAGAGTCCACCAGCAAGTCTGATGGATGAGGTAACAAGGGAAGCAACATCTGTCAAATAATTTTTTGGGACCGATCTGCATGTAGCCTTGTATCCATAATGACAAAGATATGGGGATTGTAACAAATATATACAATCCAGAACAACAATAAAAAAATTCAAGCCGTGCGATTCCGTGACAGTTTTGGCTAACTATTTTCTTTGGTGATAAATTGTGTGGTAAGATTTTGGATTGATCCATAAATCCTTGCTCCCATTGGGGTCACAAACTTGTTTTGAAGTTGACGAACTCAATGGTGTGGTTGGGAACTTCTATAAGAATGGTAATGTTGTGCTTCCCGTACCACTGCAAACCCTTCTCTTTCCTATGAGACCTCCAGAATTAAGTGTTGCGTAAATGGGGGCCAGTGAGTAGGTGTGGGGTCGTGTGAAAAAGTGGAAATAGAAACTCATTGGGAACTATGATAAAAATATGGTTTCTTATGGGAAGGATGACATGCATTGGGTTATAGATCTAAAGTTTTAAAATGACACTTTTCATCCTAAGATGTCTAGCATCTGAACAACTTGGCTGGAAAATAGCACGTTTGCTCATGCAAATTTTTTATACAAGTGTGATATACATAAAGCATTAACTACAAATTTTTAATTCCATAGTTCGCAAATTTTGCTATTTATCTGCAATTTTATTTTTTCTTTCAATCATATAGAAAATTTAATTACAAGCTACTGTTATTTACTTACCATAATTGGGTTATAGATCTAAAGTTTTATCTCTATTCCTTAACGTTCTTTACTGCGCACAATTTCTCTTGATGAACTACGCCAGAAATGTGTTTCAGATACTCCAATCTGCTGATTGCCTTGCTAAGTGAAAGAAAATAGTTTTTATATATTTATTTAACGAGGTTTATGATATTTTAGAAGGAATATGGGTTTTAGGGGTTAGAAGGAAGAAATTAGGGTTTGAAAAAATAAGGGGATTTTGGATGGTCAAGCAATTTTGTTTGTAAATAAAGTTTTTTAAACAATTATGATTAGAACTTAAACATTGTTATTAACTAAACAAAAAAAATACATGAATACATGCTCTCCATAGCCGTCAACCTTATGATTATAGGATTAAATATATTGAATTTATTTAATTACACGACTAAATTTGTTTAACACGTAGTTACAGGTCTAAACTTGTTAAAATAATATATACCTTGTTATTATAATGGAAGAGCACCACCTCTTTGGTGTCTCAATTTTTTATTTGTTATTTTCTATTTTTAATTATTAAAGCAAGTTATTTTTCATCTCAACTTATAATTTTCTCTCACTCTCCTCAACGTCTTTGTTTCTTTTTTTTCCTCTATTTTTCTCTCAATAACTACTCACAATCCTATCTTTTAAACAAAATATATAGTTTAAAAAGCTAATAATTATATTATTTATATTTAAATTAATTGCACATACAATTGAGTAAAAGGAAAGATTAAAAAGTACTAAATAGAACTCACGGTAAGATTAAAAATGAAATTTTTTACCCAATGGGTTTTCCTTTTCACTATAATAAAGCAAATATCAATATGGTACTTTTCAAGTTCCTCAGAATTGCAGCATTTGTAGTGACAGCAGTTGACGTCCTACAGAATACAACTCTACTCTGTACTCTCTCTCTCTCTCTCACACACACACACGCACTCCCTCCTTGTGTGCATAAAGAATAAACATAGAGAACGTGATTTCAGATAGTGGAAAATGAGAAAGAAGAATTGAAAAAATCTTCTACACCTTAATTTCAACTTGTCTTTTTCTCATCTTGACCACCCCCCCCCCCTTTATCTCTTACCATCTGACTCTCCCCCATTTTATTTTTGCTTCTTTTACTCATGCATCTGCTTTTGATATAGGTGACCAAGGAACTTTTCTTTTCTCTTTTCAAATATCCACGTAATTTTGTATGTGTTCTTAGTGGTAATGTCGCTATTATCTGTGTGCCTAACTTAGAGGCGATATTCAGTTTTCACCATACATTACTCTTGATTTGATTTTATGGATGAAAATACCCACTTAGAGAAGAGGCTTGGAGATACTATAATATATACTAGTTATTCCTACTTGTTTTGCTCTTTTCATTTCAGATTTAAGATTAAGTAGCAGAGAAAAAACCCTTTTCTTTATGTGGACTTTTCTCTGGCTATGCAAATTTGGTTGTAATTTCATAATATGTTGTATGATTATTTCATAACTTCATATGTTTCACACAAACTAGGTTAGGGAACTTCGCTCGTCAAATTTTTTGATGGATGATAAATGGAATGCAGTGTTTTAAGTATCCCTTCCTAGTGGATAATATGGCATCATCACATGAAGAGGGTGAAATTGTTGCAGACTATGTGACGAACTACTATTTTTTTTATAGTAAGGAAGAGCCCATTTATTTTTCTAGGCTACCTATTCGCTAGAATGACTATTAGGGTGTGGGATACAATGGACAAAAATTGGAACCGATTGAACATGCATTTTTGCTAGGAATGGTGGAGGATGGGCGTAAACAATCTATAGGAAGGTAATTGCATGGAAATTTGAGCTTTCTTATGTCCTGTCAGAAATTTATGTCCTTGCGAGGCCAAGTATGAAACATGGATAAAGCTCTAAAGACCATGAAAGAGTTATAAAGATACTATTAGAAGTGTCTCATTTGCAGTTTACTGTCTCCACTTTGTTAGAAAGAACTTGGAGAAGTAATCTGGGGAAGTGTTAGGAAAACATATTTGGAAAAATCTTTAGATCCGTGTTCATAGTTTTACATTAATTATTCAGTGAAACTCTTTCTTTATTTGTTTGCTCATTCCATCTGCCAAGTAATTTACCTTCATGTAGTACGTACGAGGTTTCCCCCTCCAAGAATGATCTTGTGGACCACATTCAATGGATGAAATAACTTACATTAAGGGATAGAGATAGTGCAAAAGCCAAGATTCACTTGATAAGTATACTTTAATTCTTGCTCCGTTTTGTATGGTATAATTCAAGTTTTTGGCACTTTGGAAGGTTATCCATAAGTAAACTTTGTGGTCTGAGGCTTACATGGGAATTGATTAAGTGTGATCTACAATATCTTAAATTGATGATTCATCACTTAGCTTGTTTTTGCATGATATTATGAATTTCTTATAGTTTCTTTCACATTTTCTACATCTATTCCTGTACTTGTTGTAGAAGAATTATGTTTCAAATTGACTCTTTGACAACTTCGACTAGTACCAGTTATTTTGATACGTACAAATTGTTATAATGGTAATTGGTCTGTGTTTGTGTTAATTCAATTGATAACAAGTTGGTTTATCAAATATAATCTACCTACTTTTATTTCTAAAATGTCTTGAAAGAGGAAAGCTTTTTGTGACGTAAGTCCAAAAGTTATGAACGTTCTTACAAAATCTCTCACATGTGACCTTTTCTAATTTCTTAATCTATGGCTTAAACTCTATTTTTCAGGAAAATAGACCAGGGTAAAAAGAAAATCCAAAGTTTAAGATGATGTGGATATTCACGATTATCATCATACAAGTGATGTTGACAAAGATGAATTGTTTGATCGTGTTAGTGCACTATGTGATAATGGTGGTGAAATATTGGGGTATACATGTACTTTTTGGCTTTAAAGTTCTTTGTAGATGCATGACTTGCCAAAAAAAAAAAAAAACGACTCAAAGAAATAATTCTGCTTGGAATTTTACTTTCAAGGAATTTTGGTTCTTACTACTAATATCAATGAAGAATTTTATTGGCATTCAAGTCATGACTAATGTCAATCTCTTCTTCATGCTAAAAAACTGCACATAGTTGTTTGCTTTTCATCGTCAATTTAGATTTGGATTCCAAGTATTTTAATTATATGGAGTTTCACTTGTTTCATCATGCATAAACAATAAAGAAGTCATGAAAAAGTAATTGTTTAGGAATTCTTCAGCTTTCCTGATTTGTTATAGCTCACATAAGTCTTAATTAGCCCTTAGCTTACTCTTTATGAATTAATTTGAAGATTGATTAATTTTTGACCAAATGTTGTCTCGTCTAACGTGCTCTTTTTGCTTAGTGCCGAGTTATCTCTTTTTCTGATGAAATATTATATTTGAAATCCCTACCTAATTTATTAGCTTCTTGTTGGAATTTAGACTCTTGTTAAGTTAGTAGCTCGTGAAGTCTATCATTGTTGCTTATTTATATTTGAGATATTTTATCAAGAACTATTGCTGTCCAAATCTTCCTTTTCGAGTTGCATTTGATTCCTTGATGTCATATCTTGACTCGGTATCATGTGTAGAGATTCATCTTCTACATTCTTTTTTGAAAAAAAATAATTAATATAATATTTCATTAGCTATAATATTATTAGTTTGCTCAAGGAAAAAACATGATGTCCTCAAATTGGTTCAATCAACATCTTTAACTACTGAGACATTATCAATCCATTAGCAATTTGATTTGCTTAGAACCTAAGGGCTTGTCTACATGCCCATGCAAAATATGGTAATGCGCTTTTATGATTTTTTAGATGAATATTTCATTCCAGATTCGGAACATTTTAGGTTTTACTACATTTTACACTTTCATTTTTCAGATTCATTTTTAAGAATGAGTGACAAATTTCAAGACCTAGTTTTGATATACTTGTAAAGTTTATTAAAATTTAAAAAATATTAATAATATAATATTCTCTTCTTCCTGTTGATACATTTTAATGAATTGATTTTGTAATTTATCACCATAGTATTAATTATACTAACTGTCATGAGGAACTCCTTCCTCACTTTAATGTATTTGTTAAGATTTTTTATTTTTTTTGAATTTTTAAATCAATTAAATTTTCACTTCTGCTAACGATATTAATAACATTGATAATCCAGGGTAATTAGTACCTTAGTTTTGTCCAAAGTAATAATAGTTGAAACGATGATCAAACATAGCATAATGCACATGCAACAATTTTTAAGAACCAAAATATAAGTTAGGTTCATTATGATATAAATTGGTCTTTTTTGCTATAAACCAATATTCTATACATTTGGTCATGACATCCCGAGTTAATTATTTTTTATTAATTAAAAAAATTATAAAAAAATATTTTTTTAATATATTAACTCTTTTATGTCGACTCGCGGTTGCTAACCGCGACTCGAGCTCAAAATTTTTCTAAAAAAAATAGAACCCAATCGCGGTTGGGATTCGCGACAGGGTTTTCTTTTTAAATTTAACTAAGTCGCGGTTTTGAACCACGACTCGATCAATTCTAATAAATATATATATTTACATTGAAATTTTTCAAAAAATATATAATAATTATTAATGATAAATTTAAACATTATAATTATATTATTACAAATATTACAATAAAAATACAAATCATTAAAAATGTCCCCCTATCCTACAATTACGTTTGTGTCGTTGATACCGAGGTTTTCTTATTTTCTCGCCCACATTTTGTATTGGCTCGTTTTGTTCATCATCATCATCACCACCAAAATTAATGTGCAACCGACTTGATGATGCTGCAGAACTGGACTCCGCATTATCACGATATGCACTAAATGATGGGAATGAAACTAGTGAAATGTTATATCCTGGTACACATGGTTGATTAATGCCAACGTCAAGGTCAAGACCTACATGTGAAGAATAAGCTTTTGCATGGCTTGGCATATATAGAGCCGATTGGAACCAATCATCTTGTGGTGGTTGAGGCACATATTAATCTTGAGACGGTTGAGGCACATAGTAATCTTGAGGCGTATAAACTATAGAAGGACCAACTATATCCACCCCAACATCACGACGTTCAACCGACTTAGTAGAGATTCGGCTAGAACTTCTTCTTTGCCTGTGAGATGTGGTGGGAGTATTATGAGGGGATGTTGCAATTTGTTGTGGCTAATGGGTTAGTGCTTCCTTAATAATTTGTATTCCATGTACGAAACGGTCCACCAATTGACGGTACCCTTCCATATCTAGTGGTTTAGATCGACAAAGTGCATCAAGGGCATTTACCTCATCCGTCTGAAGATTGAAGAAATAATATATAAAAAAGTGTTTAAATAAAGCATGTGATATTATATAACATACCACAATCTACAACATTGGTATATCTCCAGGTTGGTATCCGCTTTCCACATGTCTATCAGTAGACGACAACACGGAAGACGTATTATGTTGTTGTACCATTCCCAATATCCTCGATTTGTATCTTTTTATTGAAAATGGGTTGTCTTTGTATGACCGTTCATATCGTTTTTGTCATCTAGTGATGTAGTGTATGTGTTGCAGAACCCAATCTGTGTCCGTACAATTGGAACGTGAGATCTTATGCAGGCTCATGTCCCGAGTATATGGTTGATCTAGAATATTTGCATCATCCTGAATTGGCGAAGGACCCATTCGGGATGATGCATTTTCACTATTGCATAAAATATTAAGGGACATATTGATCTCCACAGCTGGTGATTAAAATCCTCTGCTTATGGCATAATGACCTCTGATTCCATGTCATACGGTTGCCAGATAAAGTGTAATAAACAAAATAATGCAAGTTAATGTCATTTAATATGACCGAATAGATGAAATTAATGTCATGAATATAAGATACCTGATCAGTCTGTATCTCATCTAATATGTATCTTATAACCAGAACAGTTGTTCGTACTGTTTGGGTGAAAGTGTGCTCACAATTCCATATTGCACTATATGGTGCTGCTGGGAGCAAACAGTTATTATCTATTTTGTATTGGCCCATATGTACACGTTCAGCACCAAGTCCAGGACAAAGTGGAATGATACGTGACCAGGACCAAATCTGCAAAGACAATATAAACTCTAGTTATTACTTTAAAAAAATATTTGTCTACAAATTTAATAATTCAAGTTACCTGTAACAACTGCAATGTGCCACCTATTGCTGCTTTGTCTTTTGTGTTGGCATTACACAATTTACGGTATAAAAATGTCATAACAACACTGCCCCAACTGTAGTTCCTAGCTTCTACTATATCTTCTAATTTTGCAAGATATAGTAGCGATACCACAGTTCCTGATGAATCAGGACACAACGTTTCACCCAATAGGAGCAACACAACTGCACGTGCGTACTGTACGACAGACTGGTGCGGGGTGTCGGAGTGATTTGGACACGTGATATATGGGATATGATTGACTTAACCTGCAACCGTGAACCCTTGAACACTCTCTCTTCTGGACGAAAAACTAAATATTGCATACAGTCGTCCTGCCATTGAATGATTGTTCGTTCGAGATCAGTCCTTATCACAGGCTCATCATCTATTGGGATTGCCCATATTACCTGGACATCTTGTAAGGTAATTGTGGCTTCTTGTACATGAAAATAAAAAAAGTGTGTTTCGGATCACCACATTTCCACCAATACAGTGATTAGATGACAATCATATTGAATCCTTTTGCACCTATATACTCCATAAAATCCTATTTGGTGTAGGATTTTTTGCACACAAACAGGGAGGTCTTGTTCTCGTAAATTTTTTCAAAATTTACCATCGGCACGTTTTGCCTGCAGGACCTCATCAAGGCCATTATCAAGGATGTCATCAGACCTGTGTTGTGCTTTTTGGACAATACAGTTCCATCACGTGGACTGTATACTGCTCTTCTATCCATTTCTAAAATATATTTTTTATGACAAGTGAAAAGTGGAATAAAAACGTCTACAACTACAGGTAGACAAACCTAAAGTTTTACAAAAAATTTTGTAATATGAACTGCATACATTTCACCTTAGAATTTATAGAAGTTCACGCACAGCTTAAAAATAAAAAATAAATACACGTTTTAATACCACCGGTGAAGTATGCATGCAGCTGTTGTTGCTGCATCACTGCATGCAACTTTATTTTAAAATTGCATGCAATTCAAAGTTGCATGCAGCTTTAAATTAGAGCTGCATGCAATTTTAAAGACCCGTGATTTTTATGCTTTCACTCATGGGTTTGAATTCAAATTCAAGACCAGTGATTTTTTCATCATGTATATATAGAACTAGTGTTGTACTTGTTAAACACAGTTAAGTTCTTGTATCAGTGTTTCAAATATCAATTTTTCCACATCTGCAATTTTGTTTCAAAAAATGTCAATTTCATCTTCACACAGATATTTCTGTGTATTTTGGTGGTGAATTATCTAGCAATGGTTGGTTTTTTACATATGATCGACAGTCTATTGCGGCGAAGAGGATACCTTGTTCATCGATGTATGCTCAATTTCTATCAAGAATTTATCATAAGATTGGTGTTGATAGCAATGAATATTTATTGAAAGTATCTGCTAAACATTCATGTCAATATCTCGGTCGTATTAAAGAAACTCTCATCCAAATAACAAATGATGACACCCTATCGTTTTTCTTGGACCCTGCGGTGGAATTCCCCATTTTGGAAGTATACGTTGATGCAGGAAAAATTCATGTCGAGGCTAACCTACAAATGAGCCAATAGTAGGGAGAAGCTAACCCACGGATGAGCCAACAATGGGAGAATACATGATGCTTTTGGTCACTCCAGGATTCCCTTCTTATTCTAACACTGATTATTTGGCAGGTACTTCTAATCCCGATTTTGGTGAGGGTACTTCTAATCCTAATTTTTGTGCATGCACTTATAATTTGATGCAAAATATTATACTCCTAATATAGTGACTGTTATTCAAGGCTTAGAAAATATTGATACCCATTACATAGAGCCTACCTGTCACATACTCCCTTCTCTGAAAATTTTATATCTTATGAGGATAATGCAGAAGACTCAATTGCAGACTATTTTGCAAATGAATCAGATAGTGCTTCTGAACCAGATGAAGTGGAATATCCAATTCCACCCAAAGATGGACCAAACAATGTTGACATAAATGTAATGGTTGAAATATTTGCACAAGGTATGTCATCATCTTCTGAACCGGCTATGCCAAACAGAACTACTCAGCCGACACTTTACTACTCTATACAATTTTTAACAATAATTACCAAAGACACTTGCGGATTCTGTTGATGTCCCAAATTTGAGGTATGCAAAATTTTATAATAAATATGAAGGCAAGCTTGATGTGGGAATGATTTTCAAAACTAAAGAAGAGTTAATAGAAGTGGTGCAAGATCACTCAATACGACATGGGATCAACACCCATGTTGGCCACTCCAGGATTCCCTTCAAGGCGCAAGATCACACAATTATAGTCACTCTCAGCAGTCTGCGTAGTCGTTACAAGGCGCTAGAATGGACATGGGATCAACACCCATGTTTTCAAGTTTGCCAACGGAGAATGCTCATGTGACAAGTGGAATCAATTGGGCACCCCTTGTTCTCACGGTCAAAATGTATGTTGTGCATACGATATTAGTATTGCATCAATGGTTAAGGATTAATATAATTTGATGGCTTACAAAAACACATATTCTAAGCATTTTGAACCTGTGCAATCGAAATATTAGTGGGATGTCCCGGAATTTCGGTTGGTCCACGATACTACTATCCATATTTCCACACATCCTGGTCAAAATCATACAACACGTATTCAGAACGAGATGGATTGGCGGCAAACGCGAGCAACGCAAGAAGCCTAACAACAAAGAGATTCTTCAACACAAGTAAATATGCCAATGCGGAGTTGTCCATAATAATTGTATTTTTTAATTAATATAACATTATGATTTATCGTGATTATTTAAATTTTTAATAATGCAATTGATATTAGTATAATTAATACATAAAACATAAATTAATACAATTTTTTATTTTTATTTTTTAATTAATATAATTTAAATACGTAAAATATAATTATTACATAAATATAATTATAAAAAAGTGAGTCGCAGAGTCCAACCGCGGCACCGGGTTAGAATCCACGACTCGAGTGTATTATTTAAAAAAAAAATTCAGTTCGAGTCGCGGTTGCTAATCGCGACTCAAGGTTTAATTTTTTTTCAAAAAAAAATTAATTGTTGAGTCGCGGTTTGTCGACATAAAAAAGTTAATATATTAAAAAATATTTTTTTTGTAATTTTTATTTTTTTAATTAATAAAAAGAATAATTAACTCATGACATCCCTCTATTTTGTCTTATATTATAATCTTGTTGTGTAAGATTATATAGTAACTAACTTTTGTCAATCTAGATGTTCTTGATTAAATAAAGATTACTTTTTTAGATATACACTGTCAAATCACCTTAGAAGTAGATCCCCACCATATAATGCACACAAAACAATACATCAAATTGAACCATAACTCTTGGTCCTTTCCTATAGCTGGTCTTCCGATGTGTTTTTTTTATTTTACTTCAACGCAGTTGGGAAGGGAGGTGCGTATGATCCTTTCGTTTAGCTATAGAATCTGGAACTGGTTCGATTTGCGAATCTCTTGGTTATACCACTAAGCAAGTTGATCTACGGAGAGATTGTTTAACTTTAAACCCCAGTTCTTTTTAATACCATGTGTATGTTATTATTTTTTGTTTCTAGTTTCCTAGATCTAAAACTGAAAGCAATACCTGGTTATTTGGTAGACTATTCAAAATTTCATGTGCAAGAATTGCCAATATCAACAACATTAATGCTTTATTTATGGTAGGCTGGGGTCTTCTGATAAATTTTCTGGTGATAAGGTGTGATTCTTTTCAACTATTTGGACTGTAGTAATTTATGAATCCAACTTTTAACCCTTTGAAGTGCTTGTAGCTAACCTTCTATTTTCCTCATTATCATGGTAATGATAATATAATTTTTAGCATTGCTATAAAGTCTTCAAATTCTAAATGAAACATTGAAACTCGCATTACTCTTTCTGACCATTATATGTCTAATGAGATTGTGCGCGTTGTATTGTATTGTTAAACTAAATATTCAGCTTATTTTGTTTACAATAATTATTTAGGAGAAAATTGATAACTACATAAACTTATATCTTCAGGTAATTTATAGCCATTTATATGGTTATTACCATAACTTTAAGTCATTATTGAAAATCACGACAGTGCTTCTTTTGCTAGAATTTGTGCTTCTACGCTCTTAAATCAAAACTAATTGGAAAAGGTTTTGTTCTTGTACATAGTGGTGAAAGAATCGGTATGGCCCGAAACTTGACAAGAACGCAACAAAAATATGAAAATAAGCATATTTAAATTTTAAAACCAAAGGAAACTAGTCCATTAATCTCGGACATCCGACACTCAAAAAGCATAAAACAAACTTGAAATAAAATAAGTGTATTGTAATATAGAGTGACGGAAATGTAATTACGAAATTTTAACTTTCCGATTTGAAGATTTTCTTCAAGCTTTTCTCCTCCAACTATGTGATCACACAAAGATCTACGAAATCGCCTATACGTCGAACACACACTACACCACAAGGTGGTCTACACCAAATCTTGCTAGAGATAAAGTATTTAGTATAAGAGACTTGATTATACTATTAACTTAGTATATCGAACTCAAGTGGACCTTGCTCTAACTTGAAACTAATTCAAGAAGAACAAGAAAAAGAGAAAAGGAGGGAGAAGAGAGTTGTGAAGATGATGAGTATGTGAGGAGTAGTGTTGTCTTTTACCATATACAAAATGACATATACACAAATATATACATCATACATCATTTACTTATTGTATGTATACATGTATACATTGCATGTCAAGTTAAAAATAGGCACAATGTGTGTCCCCATAGTACACAGCCTACTAGTACTCATGCAATAACTTCCTCATCCTTACAAATTCATGTATATACACATACATATATGTATCACATATAAAATATATATTCAAACTAGGGCTACATATATATATATACATATATGTGTGTATCCTATTGGATTTAATTAAAAATAAATTAAATACATAGGCTTGGGCCTCCATAAAATTAATCCAATCAATTCTTAAAAGGTCAAATAGAATTTATTTGATCTTATCAAATAAATCCTAACCCATAACCCAATTAATTAACTCATCAAATAATAGAGTCTTACCCGATTTATTGAAAGGATCGCGTGGATCGACCAGGGAATTAGGTGAGCACAAGCGGTAATTAAAATGTATAATAAAATAAAATAATAACAATAAACCGTTGTTCCAAGGGGTGTACCCTTGGAATTCCCGGGCGTTCGATGTGGTAAACGAAATTAACCATATAAAATATTTAGGTTATGGTGGAAGAAGAACTAATAGAGCAAAAACTAAACCAAAAATTTACCTTGAGAATTCTTTCGTTTCTTTGCCTTTCGTTCACGTCAGACTCCAATATAGAAGTCCTCCAAGACTCGTCCACGCCACACCGAAAGTTGGGACTCCTTAGTTCTCCTTGCTAGAAGAGAAACAAGGAGAAGACACACCTTGTGTGTGTGCAAGAGAGGGGGCAGCCGAATGCTTCGAGGAGGGGGAGAGATTTTTCTCTTTTGTATGTTGTGGTTAATTATCCAATAATTAACTTTAGCATATATATATATATATATATGTATATATACCTTGTATGGAACCATTAAAATGTGTCTAGGTTTATTTTAATATCCACAAGGCAATATAATTTTTATTCCAAATAAAAAATGACTAACAAGGCACTTTCCAAAAGTGAATATTGCTAGTCAATTATTTTCTTTTCTAAAATTTTCAAGTGTGATTAATTAGGGGTGGGGTGGCCAATTTTATCATTAAAATTGCAAGGCTCGCTTGATTTTAATTAAATTCAATTTAATTAAAATCTACCTAAATAAGCCCATCATGTATTTAATCCAACTAAATGCATGAGCCCAAATAGTTTTTATTAATTTAATAAGTCCAACCTATTAATTAATAAAGGCAAGCCTAATAAATTAATCCTATTATTTTCTTCTTGGGCTAATCCATACAATGGATCTCTCTCATCTTAAGTAATCCAATTACTTACGAAATTAATTTTCAATTAATTCCTTATCCCTTCTCGGTGATATTGTGTGTGGCCCTTTAGGTTCACCCCTCAACTAGACTTAGGCTAGTGTCTAACACTATTATTAATCAAATCTAATTTAATTAATAATTCTTGATCAACCCTTGACCAAGAAAGCCTGTTACCATGGGTGGTCGTCTAGCAACGCTGCATGACACTAGAGACTAGGTGAATTATCGTGTGAACTTTTCGGCTTCGAGTTCATACGGGTATGGTCGTTCCATCAATCGTCTCCCGGCCTTGGTCTAGGGCATGGAATTTGGTGTCGGTTCACAACATGGACCAGGAGTCTATGCTTAGGTACTTGAGATTGTTTTACGCTAAATTTTTTGACATAAGAATCTCTTTTTCCTACTCGACCAATGATTGTGGCCACAACTTCTTACAACATAGTCACATTTCCAAGTGCATAGGAGCCTCTATCATGTAATGACAGTGGACAGATCCTCTTCTTGGAACTTATCGTCCTCACTGCATATCTTGACTACACTGAACAAGGCTTATGATGACTGTGTCTGTGATGCAATCACCTCTCACATAGATCCAAGATACAATCATCGTATGCACATGACTGTCATGGTTCCTCAAGTCTGAGGACTACTCCCGTACTACCGGAGTTGGGGACTCAAGTCATACCGACCAAGCCTCCAAGGCTTCCATACGATGATCCCCGCGAGTCAGTTCAGTCGATTTGACACCTAGTCAATCAACCCACCAAGATCGCATAGATGTCTCACGTCTCTCAATGATGAAATGCGACACTCATCCATTGAATGCGACTCTTGATGCAAGTCTCCACAGGACGCTCGATGCCCATTCTCGAGGTCCTCGACTTGGAACATTTCAGATCCAACCCTAGTCAGTTGATTTCATAGCTGCCATCTAATGCACGGTCCAACTGTTGTGTGGTTGTTAAATTGGTCTGTGGGCTATGTTGCGATGTTGAAAAGAATTTACAAGCATGCATGATGAGTACAAGAAATTATATGCCAATGGTGAAATACTCATTTTATTCACTGAATAATATTATATAAAGATTAAGTTGTTTATAGGATCGGATTACAGGAATGCCAATCTATTGCAGGTCACCTATCCTAATATTTATTCAATCTCATTAAATTACCAAGTCAAAACTCTAATTAATTCATCCGATT
Source organism: Sesamum angolense (assembly GCA_034509725.1). Lineage (NCBI taxonomy): Eukaryota > Viridiplantae > Streptophyta > Magnoliopsida > Lamiales > Pedaliaceae > Sesamum > Sesamum angolense. The sequence goes on from JACGWL010000007.1 coordinate 167,172, forward strand.
CAATTAAAATTCCTTCTATTATTAATTCATAATTAATTCTACTACTTACTTGAGTGGTATTTTGTGTAGCTCTGTAGGTTCACCCTCAGCTAAACAACCCTTCTCCACCGAGGCATCTAAGCCTTGTCTCCGACGGACACCTTATTCTTCCTCCGACGAGGTTCCTAAGTCCTATTCCAAGTAACACCTCCCCCCCCCCACTCAAATAAGCCCTCATCTGAAGAGGCACATTACTTTCACTTAGTGCGAGACTTACTCATAATATATATATATATATATATATATATATATATATATGTCTTTATTATTTAACATTCCCTTGTAGAAAAATAAAGTCATACATCCGAGTTGGCACAAAAGGCACGCGTTAAGCCCTCATTCGTAGAGGCACCTTCATAAAAAATCCTACTCCGTACAGGCACGAAGTAAGCTCTTCTCTTTAAATGTGCCTATGCTACTAATATTCTTTACAGGAATTCAAAAAGAAAACAAAATTACTTCTTCGGAACTCAGCTCTAAAGATGTCTACTCGAATAAATGTTGAAATCCCTACTTACTAGAGTTGAGTGGTTGTTGATATGCGTAGAAACGAAAGGCTTAGGGTACCCCCCCCCCCCCAAGAGACCCAGACAGCCAAATGGCCTAGGAAGAAGGAAGGAGACTCAGGGCACCCCCCTTACTCTGACCATGAGAAAGCCCAATAAAATATTGAGTCCAAAGCCAACCTAGAACCACATCAGCCCTAGCAAGGAGGATTCCCTGACGGCTGGGACTCCTTGTAGACGAGGGAGGTACCAGCTGGGACTCCCTAGCGGTTAGGAATCATCACTGATGATGAGTCCCCCCAATTCGGATATAAGCATTCAAAGGCACACCTAACCAAATATAAGAAAATATTATGGCTTATCCGAACAACCTTTATCCATTCTTCCCGATAATAGAGGGAACGTGTAGAATCCCCATGGAAGGGGGACAACCCCTTATAAATACAGGTTCACTCTTCCATATGAAGACATCTTTCTAATACCTTTCCCACTCTCTAGATGTTCTTCTCACGTCTCTCACACCTGTCTTGCTCTCTAAATCATCTCTCTCACTCTCTAAACACTCTCTAAGCACTTTATAAACACATTATCACATATTATATTTTTTACCGATCTTACTCACTATATCTCGACTTTCAGTCACATTTATTTACTTTTTGGCATTATTTACTCTCCAAATTCAATACTAACGTGGGCGTCGGAGTGCTAACAATTTTTTTGCAAGTCCTCCCCCCCCCCCTTCACGATTTGCATTCGTTTCGACCCAAGCCTTGAATGATTATCCAAATCTATTGAACCCGTGCATTTTTTGAACGCATCAAGTATTTATGTCAAATGATATTATTATTGTATAAATCTATTTTTTATTATATCTTGGATAAATAAATATATTAATTAAAAGCATTGGATTTAGATAGTCTTGTAACAAGTTTTTCAAAGTTTATTGAATGGTTTATTTTGACTTTAGAATTACTAAATTTCTATAATTAGCTTTCATAGTATAAGTTAAACAAAAAGTAAATGATTAAAATGTCAAAATGAGAAAAAAAAAAAAAAAACCCAAGTTATATAAATTTCACAAAAATATACGATAAAGAATTCCCAAAAAAAGTAATTATGAATATATGTTTGACTAAATTCAACTAATGACATTAAGTAAATCTTCTTAAAGATTTTAAATAATTTGCATAACTGAATTAATTAACACATAATTAATCCAAATAAAAGTTTTCAAGTCAAGTATAATCTCTGTATTTCTTCATGTTTAATTTGATTATAATCTATCAGCAAACTGGTCTACAATAATCAATATAATTACCCAAAAAAAATATATATTTCTCACCTTTTCTACAGGAGCTATACCAAAATGAAAATGCTATCTTTTAATTAGAAACAGGGCCAATTTAATAGAGGACAAACAACAATAGGTCTAATTTTTAGGGATAATTACACTCTTTTTGTCTAAAATTTAGTGTAATTATACGCAGATCCCTTATAGTTTGGAAAAATATATCTAAAATCCTTGAGATTTGCTTCCGTCTGACAAATAAGCATCTTCTTTAGTTAAAATTCACTGAATTTACTAATATTAACAAAAAAATAGGAAAAAATATTTCTATATTTATCCCCAAATTGATTTATTAATGTTTTATTGCAGGTCAAACAAATCTCTTTATGACCAAATTACCCTAATACATATCCACGCATTAATAAATGTAAGGAGATATATTTTCACCATTATAAAGATAGTTTAATTGAAAAATAAATTGTTTGACCTGCAATAAGGCTACTAAGTCAACCGATGGTAAATATCAATTTCCATTCAACTTTTTTGTTAATATCAACAAATCTAGTTAATTTTGATTAATGAAGGGATTTATTTGTTAGACGAAAGCAAATATCAAGAATGCTAGATGCAATTTTCCAAATATAGGAGGTTTACGTGTAATTATACTAATTCTTAAGGGTGGGAGTGTAATTATCTCTAATTTTTAATAATAATTAAATTCACGTTCTTGTTATCATGATTAAGTAATTTTGCTTAAAAATATGGTATGTCCTAAGAAAAGTTGAATAGTGGGGTAAATGTCAAAGTAAAATGATAGATTAGATATACATTTTGACAAAACAAAACAAAATCTTCACAAAGAATTGCTAAACATAAGGAATTTCTGTACATTGCGATAGGATGCCAAACTTTTGCATTTCAAAATGATATTTCATACCATTTTTTTATCTTGTTTAGATTTGGGTGAATAGCAATTTATCCTCCTATGATCTTAAAAATAAATAAATTATCTTTTTATAAAAATAAAATAGCAATTTATTCTCTATACTTTTTAAAATAAAGTAATTTACCTCCCTGTCTAAGGAGGTAAACTGCTTCATTTAAAAAAAATATATAAGAAAGTAAATTGTTGTATTTTAAAAAACATAAGAAGATAAATTACTCTTTTTTTTTCTTCCAAAAATACATAATTTACCAATTTACTATAGCAGACAAAGATTGCTTGCAATTTTTTATTAGATAATGGAGACTACAACGAGACATTTATCTGCACAAATGCATAATTATATTAAAAATAAAAAAGTACCTACGTACTAAAGTGAAATGTAAAAGTGAAACAAGCTCCTACATACAGCATTTAGAGGGTGTTTGGCTAAATTTTTTTAGAATATTTTATAAGCTCCTACATATTATATAACATATTTTAGAAGTTTATTAGATATTGGGTCTTATTTTAAGAATAAGCTCCTAAAACGTTTGGATAAAATAAGATATTTTATTGGTAAAATAATTAAAATAGGCATGATATTATTAGAATCAAATAAGTTGTTATTTCTTGACATATTTTGCTTTAACAATTTTTAAAATGCTTTTATAAATAGTACACATTAGTTTAATTTCAATAAAAATTTAATAGATAATATTTTTATAATAAAAAATAGCGAATTATTACCTTAACTTTTGAATAAAAATAATATATATTTACATTCATGCTAGTTGAATATTAATATAGATATATAATTTATGTTCTTTGTTAATGCAATAATTATTTCTAATTGTATAATTTATAATATCTTGAACTTATATTTTAAGTAAATATAATAGCAATATCAATTTTATTTTTATTTAACTATAATATTTATATTAAATAATTGAGTATTTTTTCTTTTTCAAATGTTAGAAAACTTAAATAGTAAAAAAAATTAAGTCCTAGAGAGAGAAAGAGTGTGCGTGTGAGTGTGAGTGTGTGTGAGAGAGAGAGAGAGAGACAGAGACAGAGACAGAGAGGAGAGTGTGCCATTGTGTGTGTGTGTGTGTGTGTGTGAGAGAGAGAGAGAGAGAGAGCGAGAAATAGAGTGTGTGAGTGTATGAATGAAGATATTTTTATCTTGTGATACATTAATTTTATAAAGCTTATAAGATTTTATAAAAAAAAATTATGAAAGTTAAACTTTTTCTAAAAGAGCTTATAATATCCAACACATCTTATTTTAAGATCATATAAGCTCTTTAAAAATAATTGCCAAACACTTTATTGGAGCTTATAAGCTTTCAAACATCTTATAAAATATTTTTAGCAGTTTATAAGTTTAGCCAAACACAATCTTATGTGCCCATATATATAAGGTAGCTATATACACAAGACGTGATTTAAGAGTGGAAAAGAACACAAAATGCCAAATTTGTTAAATTAAAATAAATATGAAGGTTTTTAAGTATATATCTGATCGTGATCCTGAGATCGAGGTCATGGTTGACCTTTCTCTGGTACTCTTAGGTTCGGGAATAACCTAAAAACACAAGGTTGGGGGAGTCGAGGTTATCCCGGCGGGGACACTCCGACACCCAAATCAGCTAACAGGTCTAATAGGATAATAGGAGGTCAAATATTTATAAGATTGCTTACTTTAATTGATCAGTGGTTGGAGTATTTATAGAATTTGGTCCAACCGTACGGACACACATGGAACGGCCGGATCCTACCACGTGTCGATCATCCAAACTTTATGATTGCTAATGAGCTTCCGTGGGCCTTTGTCCATTTCTTGTTTAGTCCCAAGCCTTTTATTCACATATTATTATGTTGTTGGGATAGGTAGACATTTGGGCTGGGTCTTTACTAATTTAGCCCATATCATTCGCTCCCCTACTTATTTAGTCAAATATGGTTTGACTGGATAAGTAAATTTCTACTATTAGATTCCTTTCCCTTTAATTTTTCTTAGGTATCTATCGATGATCTTATACAACTCTTGTTTGAATGGATTTTAAGTTGTTATTGTCCATGATCTTATAATGGTCATGATGTAGCTTCTCTTTGAGGTCGAATAAGTCATGTCCTCTTCACATACACCTTTAATTTTAAACCGTTATGTCGAGGTCATATATATTGGTCATATCCTTTTAGGATATGTGTTTTTTATAATTTGTAGACCATCTCTTCGAGGTCGGAGGTAAAGTTGTATAACATCGAGGTCCTCTTTAAAATGTCGTATTCTCTTGGGATATATCTTTATGGCTATCTCTTTTTACCTCTGTTTTTTTCTTCTTGTTCTCTTATTATTATTTATTTTTATTTATTTATTTTTATTTATTTATTTATTATTATTATTTTTTAGGTCATTGGATATGGGTGTATCCTCTTCAGATACACTTTATTTACTCTAGGCTCTCTATGAGGTCGCGAGCGAAGGTCGTATCCCAACAATATGATAAAATAAATCAATCATTGTTCGCAAACTATTGGACTCTACTTAAAATCTTGTGTTTGAAAGTGTAAAGATACTTCTAAGTTGATGATGTGATCAATCAATATGACCATAGTTTATAGATTGTAGTGACTCATTATCTTTGTACTACTAAGTTGACGATATGATGATATGATCACGGTATCATATTGATGAATGTTTCAGTAACACTTTCACACTGAAGGTCATTTTATAAGATTCATGACCTCTACCGTAATTCGCAATTTTAGCATAGGCCAGCTCAATCGACAATTATACTAAATAGAGATGGTTGATTATCAAGATCACATTTATTATATAGAACTAAGACCTCATGCCCCTCGCGCTCCTTTACAAAGGCAAGGTCAAACAACATAATTATGTAATTGGTCATTGGCCAAAATCGCTCTTTTATTCATGTCTTCTTAGTCTAACGTTGTCCTTTACTTCATGCTCATTCGAACACATTATTTATGTCTTTTTTAGATGACTATTTGATCATGTAAGTCCTCTTCATATGTATTTATATTCATATTTTTTTTAACCATCTATTTAAGGTTACTCGAAGGAGGTCATGTCCTTTTTGGACATGATTCATTGAACTCGATCTCTTCGAGTTCATGTATAGAAGGGCATGTTCTCCGTAGACATGATTCGCTTAAATCCTGGATCATTTCTTCAAGGTCACGCATGAAAGTCATGTCCTCTTTTGATATATTTTATTTATCTTTTAATTTAATATTACCTTTTTCTTATCCCTCTCTTCGAGGTTGCGTGTAGTAGTTCATGTCATCCTATGATATGATTCACTTGATCCCGTTTCTTTGATATCGTGCATAAAAGGTTATGCCCTCTTCGAACATGACGTCATGCGTAAAGGTCATGTCCTCTTAGGATATAATTTATTTAGTTTTCTTGGACCCTCTCAACGAGGTATACATAGGTCATGTCCTCTTCATACATAATTTGTTTAATCTTCTTGGACCCTTCTATTCGAGGTCATAAGCGAAAGTCATGTCCTCTTCCGACACAATTCATCTAATTTTCTTGGACACTCTATATGAGGTCACACGTGGAAGGCCATGTCCTCTTTGGACATCAATTTTCTTGGGCTCTTTGTTCGAGGTTATAGGCGAAGGTCAAGGTCTTTTGTGTTTAATTCTTTTAATACATCTTGCTTTTATTGTTGAACCTCTCATCAAGGTCATTTGTGTTGGTCGTATCTTCTTTGGTTACGTCTTGCTTGTATTGTCGAAACTCTCTTTGAGTTCATTTGTTTAGGTCGTACCCTATTGGAGTACACATTTCCATGTTGTTGAACCTCTTTGAGGTTGTGAATAATTCTCATTTTGATCACCTTTGAGGTCCAGAGATGAGATCTTATATACTTTTCATTCAAGAAGATTTTAAAATAATTTATTGGATGTCTTTAGGTGGTTTTCTAATTTAATTTTACGATCATCTCTTCAACATCATTGGCATACGTCTTGTCTTCCTTAAAATAGCCTTTTAGTTTTTACGATAATCTCACCTTTGACCTTATTTTATTTAACCATTATCGCAAACTGTGACCATTATACGTTTGCGAATGGACCTTTTTTTCAATATGAAATCAAGTGCTGAACTGAGATGTTGTATATGACTTATGTACATGCTCATATTGCTCAATTTTTAGCTCATGATATCATGACCGAGAGACCGTTGACATCAAGTTACAAGTGTGACTTGCTTTTGATGTTTCTTATCCATTGTTTCATCCTTGATGTCTTTGATGTCTTACTTGACGTAATATATTCTAATTTTAGGAACAGTTTTTCGATGTCTTTTGCGTAGATCATACCTACTTCAGATAGACATTAATTTTTGAACATTGAGGTCATATATTCTAATTTTACGGATATTGAGGTCATATATTTTTCGATGTCTCCAATGTCTTGCATTGAGGCCATATATTCTAACTTTATGGGTATTTCTTCGATATCATTTACATAGGTTATGTCTACTTCAAATAGACTTTAATTTTACAAACACTTCTTTGATATTTTATCTTGTGGTCATATATTCTAATTTTACGGGTATTTCTTCCATGTCATCTACATAGATGATGTCTACTTCAACTAGACTTTTAATTTTTTGGACATTTCTTTGATATTTTACCTTGTGGTCATATATACTAATTTTACGGATATTGAAGTCATATATTCTTCGATTTCTCCATGGTCTTACATTGAGGTCATATATTCTAATTTTACAAATAAATTTTGAAATCATTTATGTAGGTCATGCCATTTTATATAGACTCATCTCTTTGATGTCTTGCGTTGATCATACCTTCTTTGGGTATAAATTTTACATTTTACTTGAAAATCTTGATTGATGTCGTGTACGTAGGTCATACCCTCTATGGGTAACCTTTACACTTTACTTGAATATCTCTTTGCTAGCAGTTACTTCGGTCATACCCTCTTCGGATAGTTTTTACATTTTACTTGGATATCTTCTTCAATATTATTTACGTCGGTCATACACTTTTCGGGTAACCTTTATAAATTTTCTTTCTTTTCTTTTGGGTGTCCTTTACAGAGGCCATATCCTCTTCGGATAGCCTTTACATTTTATTTACGTCGGTCATACTACTTCAGATAGACTTTAATTTCATGAATATCTCTTCAATGTCATGTGTTGAGGTCGTATGTGGTCATATCTTTTTATAAACTTTAATTTACTGACATCGATTTGATGTCTTAGGTTGAGTCCATATGTTCTTCAGATAGACTTTAATTTTACGAATATCTCTTTCATATCTTATGTTGAGGTCATATGAAGTCATAATTCTTTTATAAACTTTAATTACAGACATCTATTTGATGTTTTAAGTTGAGGTCATATTTTCTTCACATAGATTTTAATTTTACAAACATCTCTTTCCTGTCTTATGTTGAGGTCATAATTTTCTTATAAACTTTAATTTACAGACATCTATTTGATGTCTTAAGTTGAGGTCATATTTTCTTCACATAGATTTTAATTATACGAACATCCCTTTCCTATGTTATGTTGAGGTCATATTATTCTTATAAACTTTAATTTACAGACATCTGTTTGGTGTCTTAAGTTGAGGTCATATTTTCTTCACATACATTTTAATTTTGCGAACATTTATTTCATGTCTTATGTTGAGGTCATATTTTCTTATAAACTTTAATTTACAGACATCTATTTGATGTCTTAAGTTGAGTTCATATTTTCTTCACATAAATTTTAATTTTACGAACATCTCTTTCATGTCTTATGTTGAGGTCATATTTTTCTTATAAACTTTAATTTACAGATATCTATTTGATGTTTTAAGTTGAGGTCATATTTTCTTCACATAGATTTTAATTTTACGAACATCCCTTTCCTGTGTTATGTTGAGGTCATATTTTTCTTATAAACTTTAATTTACAGACATCTATTTGATGTCTTAAGGTGAGGTCATACCCTCTCCCGGTCAGATTTTAACCTTTACACTTTACTTCATCTCTTTGATATCATTTACTTGGGTCATACCCTATTCGAGTAGCCTTTTTTATTTTAATTGGACATCTCTTCGATGTCATTTACGCGGGTCATACCCTCTCCGAGTAGGCTTCGTACTTGGACATCTTCTTCGATGTCATTTACGTAGGTCATAACCTTTTTCGAGTATAGACTTTACATTTTACTTGAAAATCTTTATTATTGTCATGTACGTAGATCATACCCTCTATAGGTAACCTTTACACTTTACTTCATCTCTTTGATATCATTTACTCGGGTCATACCCTATTCAGGTAGCCTTCTGTATTTTACTTGGACATCTCTTCGACGTCATTTACAAGGGTCATACTCTCTTCGAGTAGGCTTTGTATTTGGACATCTTCTTCGATGTCATTTATGTAGGTCATACCTTTTTCGAGTATAGACGTTACATTTTACTTGAGAATCTTTATTGATGCCATATACATAGATCATACCTTTTCAAGTAGCCTGTGTTGAACCTCTTTGAGGTCATTTGAGTTGATCATATTCTTGTCAGATACGTCTGACATTTGATTTTAGTAGCTCTATTAGTTTTCATTTTTCGGTCATGTGTCATAACCCTTATGATAGAATGACTTCAAGTAAGATCTCAACAACTTGGAATATAAATGTTCAAATTTACATGATGAAATAGAAAGATAATCTTTAATCAATTAAATGTACGAACTTCACATTAATACTAGATGTATCCACATAATGTGTACTCAAGTGAATTAACAACCACCCATAGAATAAAAAAAGAACTCTCAGTGTGGTCAAGAGATTTTCGCTCTCTAGGAGGAATGTTCTCCCTTCTCTCTAGAGTGTCTCACCATGGATTCACTTTTCTATGATTTCTCTTCAAGTTTATGCAAGTTTTGCTCCGATTAATCTTGTCTCCTACTGCTGCTCAACGTACCTACCGATCGGTTTCATCTTTCTGAACAAGTTTTCCAGCCAAGGAACCTCTGTCCGCCGGTAAGAGTTCCAGTCTGCTCCTACCTTCTTTTTTGCTTCAGTTTTTGGATGGTTTTCTTGCTGTTGGTGTGTTTTTGGTCTGCTGTTGGCACCCTCTTCTTGGCCTCAAGATTGCCGGTCATTTTGCTGGCCGTTCAGCTTCTTTTCCGGCCATCCTCACCAGCTTGGAGGTAGCAGCCTGAAACATCTGCTGCAGCCGTTGGCCACCCTCTCTTTTGCCTTGGTTTGCTCCTGACATGGCTAAGGCCAAAAAATCCAAGCAACCAGCTGAAACTTCCAGCCAGCCTAAATATTCTATTGGTTCAGACTCCGGCATAGGGACAGCCGGTCAATCGAAGCAATTCGCCCAACAACATGCTACACTTGGTGTCGACAAAAGGACTGTGACAGCCGACAAGCCTGTAACGTCAGCTGCTCAACTGCCCTCCGGCAAGGAAACCGACATGCCTATTGCCAAGGTTGGTTCCCTTGACTTCCACAATTTCATTTCTGATCTTAAGGCCTCCCCCTTGCTACCAAAAAAGACGCAATGATTGTTATCATCGGCCCCCTATCGGAGGAGGCACTGTCGGCCAAACCAACGCAGCCGGCGTCAAGAAAGCTTCTTTTGCTGGACTTTTCAACAACAATCGAAAGCTTTCTGATAAATAAGCTTAAGAAATTTACGATTAATGACGATACACTCAAACTTGAAACAGACGACTTGATCGACGTCTAAAGCAAACTAGGATTTTGCATTATCGGCTACATTGCCAGCAAATTTCTGGGACTCAAAGCGATACGGGCATTATCTCAGTCATGGGGGGCATCATTTCAGTAGCACAAAAGTGGATATCTTGTTTTCATATTTGCTGCGATGAGGATAGACAGCGCATATTGACCAGTGGGTCGTACTTTATTTTTGGACAGCCGCTCATGCTCAAAACCATGCTGGCCTATTTCAAGTTTCGGGAGGATGATATCAATCTTACTCCGGTTCGGGCTACTCTACCATCGCTACCGCTTGAATGTTGGCATTCGAATGCACTTGCCAAGATCGGATTGAGATTAGGCAACTCCATTTTCATAGACTCACTAACTTTGAAAATGGAAGGGGTCTCCTACGCACGTATCTTGGTTGAAGTTGATGCATTCAAGAAATTAGTGGACCAAGTGGAGTTTATTCTCCCGAACGGTGTGGTAAGAAAGCAACCGGTTGTATACGAATTTACTCCCAAGTTTTGCTCGGCATGCAATTATTTTGGCCACTTGAAAGATATTTTATAGGGCAACCACCCGCCGGCCACTACTACTGCTGCTAGTAACCATGCTGCAACCGCTAAACTAGTTGCTATAAAGAAGGGCCAGCCCACTGAATGGACCTTGGTGCAGCGACGACACAAGACGGAACAAAAGCTCCAGCACAATGGCCCTCAACCCGCAGCCGACAAACCTGCCAAGCCGGGGAAGGAAGTGCAACAGACGGACGTTATAGCAGCTAGCAATGATGCTCATGAACGGCCTGAGCGGTCTAGGCCGCAATAGAATTTGAAAAGGCAAGAGCAGCCCAGCCTACTCCTATAGAAGAAAACAGAAGCAGACTTTTCAGGTTCCTCTAGCGAGCCAGGCTCCCCGACGTCAACACAATATCTCATGTCGGGGACTATGACCGATCGTAAACTGAAGCAGCAACTAGTAGGAGGGGAGTCCCATCCTCACTCTCCATGAAGATTGGCTTTTGGAACGTGAGGGGCTTCAATCGGCCTCTCAAACACAATGGGGTTGCCCACCTCATCAAGAATAACCAACTTTGCCTCTTGGGAATTTTGGAGATAAAGATTGCTACACCGACTATTGAAAGGATTATCCACCGCTCATTTTCGGGATGGTGCCAAACAAACAACTTCAAAACCATTTTCGGCGGATGTATTCTCATCATTTGGAACCCGGCTGTCATCGACCTTCACCCGGAGGACATATCTCCACAAGTAATCCACTGTCGTGTTATGAATAAGTCCTCCCAACTATCTTTTTACATTTTATTTACTTACGGTCTTTACACTATCGTGAATAGAAAGATATGTGGGAGAAAGTTTTGGAATTGGGGCAACCTATGAGCATGCCATGGCTCATTCTTGGAGATTTCAACTGTATGAAATCACCGGCAGAAAAGTAATTGGGTGTTGCACCAACCTGGTATGAGCTCAAAGATTTTGCCGCCTGCTGCCTTTCACTTGGACTTACTGATGCCCCCACAACAGGCTGCTACTTCACTAATATTCCAACAGTGAGAGCAATCCCCTGTGGTGCAAGCTTGACTGGGTGCTTTTCAACAATGAGTGGCTCAAGGGGGGCCTGCAATGCAATGCTCATTTCAGCCCACCGGGATGCCTTTCGACCATTCACGGGGTATTGTCTCTATCCTAGATCTCCCTGCCTCTAAGCCTAAACCTTTTCGGTTTTTCAATATGTGGGCAGATCATCCGGACTTCACTACAACTGTGGAACACTGATGAAACTTGAATGTGGATGGCATAGCGCAATACAGTCTTTGCAGGAAATTGAAAGCTCTCATGGTGGGCCCTCTCAAAGCTTTCAATAACCTGCACTTCAGCCACATTTCGGTTAGGGCTAAGGAGGCCGACCTTGACCTACAAGATGCACAACTCCAACTTGAATCCGACCATGAGAACGCAGTCATTCGGGACTCGTTGGGGGAACTAAGGAAAAAGGTCGTCTTCCTTGCTGAAGCTGAAAGGAAATTTTACTACCAAAATGCCAAAATCCACTTCTTGAAAATGGGGAACCAGGACACAAAATTCTTTCATGATATGGTGAAGATGATTGCAGCAAAGAGTTCTATCCTGGCAATCACTAAAAACAACGGTTCCATTATCACATCGGCTATAGTTATTGGCCAGGAATTTATCACCTACTTCACCTCACTCTTGGGCACCGAAGTTCAAAACCTCTCAGTGAGTAACGATGTGTTTAAATGGGGGCCAAAGCTACCTACAGAGTTTGCTTTGGAGCTTTGCAGGGCAGTCACTCCGTTGGAAGTAAAGCAAGCAATCTTTCATATTAGTGACAACGAAGCACCCGGCCCTGACGGGTATTCAGCAGGTTTTTTCAAAAGAGCATAAAAAATTGTGGGTGACCAAGTTTGCACGGCTGTGATGGACTTCTTTAGGAGCGGGCATTTACTCAGGCAGCTCTACCACAGCATCATAGCCCTTGTGCCCAAATCTGAGCACTGCCCAACGGTTGCAAACTACCGGCCCATCTCTTGTTGCAACGTAATCTACAAAACCATCACAAAAATTATTGCAAATCAGTTTACCCCTGTCTTGGAGCACCTTATCGACTGATGCCAAGCGGCCTTTGTTGGGGGACGAAGCATTACAGACAACATAGTTCTAGCACAGGAAATGGTCAGGCAGTACTCGAGGAAACGGATTTCGCCTCGTTGTACTATTAACGTCGATCTACGCAAAGTGTTCGACTCGGTATCATGGACCTTTCTTTCATAGGTCCTGCACGGGTATGGCTTTCCCCCTCTCTTTATTACATGGATTATGGAATGTGTCTCCACTTCCTCATTTTCAGTGGCCTTGAATGGTTCCCTTCACGGGCTTTTCGTAGGCAAGAAAGGCCTTCGACAAGGAGACCAATATCGCCGGCCCTCTTCCTTCTTAGCATGGAGTACTTCTCACGATTGATCAAAAGGAAAACATCTATTTCGGACTTCAACTTCCACCCGAAGTGTGAGAAGCTAAAAATCACCCACCTCCTCTTTGCGATTGATCTCATGTTGTTCTCCCGCGGCTACCTTCCATATATCCACATCTTGATAGAATGCCTCCAGGAGTTTAGGGACATCTTCGGTCTTGCTGTCAATACTTCAAAGTCAATCATTTTTACAGCATGGATTGAGAACAATGAGTTTCACAGAATTCTTGCAAGGACTGATTTTACTAGGGGTGAGATCTGTTCGGTATCTTGGCATTCCCCTCGCGGCACAAAGACTTTTGGTCAGGGATTCCTCACCGCTCATAGATCAAATCGCAAACTGTATTTTCAAATGGGCGACTAAGTCTCTTTCCTTCAGGGGACGGTTGGAACTTATTCGTTCTGTCGTTCAGGGTGTGGAGTGTTTTTTGCTCTAAATCTTCCCATTTCCGGTGGCGGTTGTTGAAAAAATCCACCGCCTTTGCAAGATTTTTCTTTGGAACTCTAGAAGAGCACTAGTTGCTTAGGAAGAAATTTGTTATCCCAAAGATGAAGGCGGCCTTGGTATCCAGCATATTCAGTCATGGAACGTAGCTCTCCTTGCCCGCATATTATGGAACATCCACCGCAAAACAGACATGTTGTGGGTGCAGTGGGTTAACAATGTCTGGATTGGCAACCGAAGAAGGGGGATTCACCACTCTTTCAACGGCTTGTCGAAATTCGCAACAGAATGGTCATCGCATTTGGCTCATCAGAGGCGGCTATCCAGCACATGGTAGGATGGTCTAGCAGCATGGGGCTCGAGATATCCAAAGCCTATGAGTACTTCAGGCCGAAACACACAACGCAGCCTTGGCAGTCGGCAATCTGGAAGGCATTCATCCCACCGAAGTACTCATTCATTTTGTGGCTTGGACTACAGGGAAGGTTTTCTACACGCGACCGACTTACGTTCCTACAAGAGGATAGCTCATGCTCTTTGTGCATCAACACTCAAGAATCAGCCAAGCACCTATTCTTTGAGTGTCCATTCAGTAATTTTGTGTGGTCCCATATCCGGCATTGGTTTGGCATCAGCCGACATATGTCCACCCTTCTCAGAGTGGTGAAATGGCTTAAAAAATAAAAGACGAGCTCCTCCGTGCAAAACAAAGCGAGACTCTTTGCTTTGGCATGCACGGTTTACAGCCTTTGGGGGCATCGAAACGAAGTTATTTTTTAAGGCAAAGCACCGTATCCTGAGGGACTTGTAATCTCGATTAAGATCACAGTTTATAGGCTCCTTTTGACGTTTTTTCGACACGGGCTGATTGCGCCTTGATCCACAGCGTGAAATTTGTAACTGTTCAAGTATGCCTGAAGTATTTTGTACATATTCTTGGATGAATGAAACTTACATTTTACCTAAAAAAGTAAATTAACAAAAGTGCATATAGATAAATCCTAACCTTCATATTTGTTCAAAAAAAAGACTAACCTTCATACATAGTGCTTCTTGGTCTAACCGTACGGACACACATGGACCGCTCGGATCCTGCCACGAGTCGATCATCCAAACCTTATGGTTGCTAATGGGCTTCCATGGGCCTTTGTCCATTTCTTGTTTAGGCCCAAGCCTTTTATTCACATATTGTTGTTGGGCTAGGTATACATTTGGGCTGGGTCTTTACTAATTTAGCCCGTATTAGTATCTTTTAATTAGTTTGCATAGTTAATAAAAAGTTGAAATAATTCCTGATGAATATTATAAAAAAGTATTTGCAGATATGGCTTCTTTTTTCCCATTTTTCTAGTGATTTTTCTCAACTGTTTATTGTGGTGAATATATATATATATATATATTAATTAACCTTCAGAAAGTGAATTTAGTTATGGCTGATGAAGTGCAAATCCCGCCTTTATACCTCACCTACTTTCTACATAAGAATTTAAGGAGATTCCTCTTTCTTATTCGTTGATCTGATGTGCAAATCCACCACATTGGACTACTAAGCATAAAGTATTCATTCCACAACTCAAAATTTACAATTATAAGTGTTCCATGAAAATCATAATGTTGGTATGTCTTCTTATGCTATTCCGCCCAACACTATTTCTCTCTCTCATTTACAGAATTTAGTCTTCTTATTCTCTGATCAAGCTCTGCCATCACTGCTGGCTCCTGCTTTTTCCGTTGCTTCGATATATTTGTGGTCGTCATAAGCCCTATCTTGTCAAACGCAACCTACCAAAGATGCACGACATCTCATTCAAAACCTCGTCTGCCCTCCATTTCAATCGGCCACAATTGTCACAACTTAAAGAGCACAGAAGAAATATAACGTACCGTTAATAATTCATCAGGATCAAACAGGTGATGAGTACTTCTTTGTATAACATTAATCACATCACCCACGTGATGCGTCGTAAGCAACTGGCTTTCATTCATCTGCGTTCGTCAAAAGGCAATCCTCATGTTTTGTATCTCGAGTAATTTTAGAAACAAAGCAACACTTTTAACTTCAGATAACCTTACCTTAAAAATTGCTAAGGCTACATTAAATAAAACCTGTGCTCCTTCGTAGAAGAGGACGTCCCATACACGCAGCGTTGTCTGAAAGAAATAACAAAAAACTCAGATTGTAACCGATGAGCCAATTTAACTATATTATATATGAGGCCAATAACTGTTTCCCAACCTCTGAGGGCAAGCTTTTAGAAAATAGACATAAAAACCACTCTGTGCAGACAAGAGAAACATCAAACTCTAAAGATTCCAGATGAGCAGCAATCCTGCATAATTGTTTGTCTTCGTATAAATGAACCAGAACCCACAACGATATTATAAATTAAAACCTGAATAGCTCAAGAAAAGGGAACGATATTTAACCTGGGGCACTTTTTGGTCAGAAGATCTTTAAACACTCGCTGTTCGACATGGCATCCAGACAAGTTGTTCGTGTAACAATCATTAACTAACACATTTTCTAAGAGAACAGCAAGCATCCAGAAAGCCTCTTCTTCAGTTTTCATCACAAGCAACAATAAAGCTGCAACATAATTTAAACCCTGCAACATATTCATTTAGGTAACCTTTACCAGAAAGAACGGAATGAGCAAATAATATAGCCTTCCTGAATGGTAGAGAAACCCACCTGACAATAACCAACATCAGAATCTCGGAAAGAATATCCAACAAGAACACGCCTTAGAGCAGCATGCCCCTCTGGAGTGTCCAACCACGGATGACCAGGGAAAGTTCGAGGGAGGTCCTGCACCCACATTATAGAAGAATAACTATGAGGATTATAGTTATACATTCAAACTCTTGCAATCCCAACCAATGAAGGTTTAGAGTGACTACACGTCGAACAGAAGTTAGCAAATCTAAAAGAATTATGTCACAATTCTGCTATGCCTAGAACTAATGTCCCTATACCATAAAGTTTATTACAATTCTGCACGGACCACCACATAATGTCAGCATCTTCATATCTTTCATGACCATCGTCAAATATCAAGTGGTTAAACTCAAATTATGTCAGATTGTCAATGCTAGAATTGAAGATTCAACCATATGGAGCCCTAATGAGCAGAAAGGTAAGCGAGCAACGCCAACATCAGAACCAACATTCTGTTTGAGACATTACCAAACTAAGGGAAAATTACCATCCATTGGTGGAAATAATCAAGATTTGAACAGGCTTAAGAAAGTATGGAAGTTGAGTCTTGGAAAAATTCCAGATATTTGATATGAGGACTCCAAGAGTGTCCCTATAACTATGGGAAGCTAGTATGGGAATTTGCAACTTTTTATGCCATAACAAAGGCTTAGCTTGATGTCTACATACATATCATCGTCAACAACATTTAGTCTGACATCTTTGGTTGATGCACATGATTTAGCTCTCACATGAAAGCATGTGATTCATTTCCTGATGCTGAGGAGTGAAAATTCTGGTTTGCTTTGGACACCTAATCTAATTGTCAAAAATGGATAAGCCATTATATTGAACACATGGCACACGAAAGCGAAAAGAAGAATTAATTTCAGATAAATCACAAATCTCAAAAAGACATGGGTCAAGCACAGCAATAGATGATCCCTTGGCTTGTTGTACAGCAAAGAAGGCCTGACCCAAAGCATCCGGGCAACAGAGCACGAAAATGATTCATTTTCAAGATACAGTTAGATGTCATTTTTGTTTAATTAATTCCACAACATCCACCAGAATTTTTGTTTATTTGATGTGTTAACCTGTGTTAACCAGGGAAGACAATTTTTTCTATAAGGTACCTCTCATTTTCCAAGGAACAAGCATTTATGCCAGACAGCCATAGCTGAGAGACTGCTCAGGCTATAAAGAAAAGAGCAGGCGAACTAAAACTATAGGTCTACATATAGGTTGATGAGAAACTGGTCAACCAAAAGTCTAAAACTATAACACTAATGTTGTTAAGCCATAACATATTGGAACTAAAATGCTTTCACTAACTCAAAACTCATCCTTATTTCAGCTTTTACATCAGGTGCTGTCAAGAAATTGGATCCCAGCACTTTTTCAACATAAACTGAAGACTAATACATATTTCTTTCATTTCCTCACTCACCTCATACAGCTGTTCACCTAAAACACGAGATCAAAGAGAGATATGTGAAGACTGCCCTTTAGATAAATAGATGCACATGTTTAGTGGAAAAAGTGAAAGGAATATGGATAACTTTCTAGATTTCCTATATAAAGAAAACACTGGGAAACTTGCTTAAGATGAGATGCAACTTAGATATATATGACACTAGGATAAGATGACTAATATGACTGTTAAAACTAGGTAATGCAATTTAAATGAACTTAGAAATATTGATCAGGGAAAGAAAGTAGTCTTTACCCAACCTCGACCTATTCTGTTCCTTGTTCTGTTTCACCTTCCAGAAACTAAGAATTAAAACAAAATGGACGTAATTGACATAATTATAATTTGTAGTTTCAAAAATGTTTCATGAATTCAGTACACTTCAGTATTAAAATTATTGAGAGAACATGGTTCTGAGTTTCCTATTAAACCATACCAATTTCAGGTAGAGAGTTAAGTTTTCTCCTAAAATATGTTCTCACCAGGACAGGAGTTATCAATTTCGAACAAGAAACGCCAGTTTGTCCACTAACTTCCATAATCTATCCAGTCTATTCTCAACAAGATTTGACAACAGTCTAATTTAATTCTTCCAAGAGTTTCACGAAAACAAATCCTTGATTCATGTGTAGGACAGGACAGGTGCCAAGAATATGATTCAGCAACTTATGTCAAGAAGCTGTATCAAATTTAGTACTATTTCAATTTTAAGTATTGATTGCTACAAACTGCCAATTTCTTAGCTACTAACCCCTCATTCCGACCCTTTCTTTTCCAACTCCAAACATTAATGTAGAACATTCCGACAAGCAACCAAATCATGAAATATAATACGAAAATTAAGCATCAATCCGAATCCCAACAGAGATTAAAAGAAAAGTAAACCCCACATACATGATCAATCTGCTTGGTTGCAGAGGTAACTTTGTCCTCAACAGCACTGGTCAAATCATTGTAATAGCTATCAGGTACGGTGGATTTCTTCTTGGCGGCGCCGGATAAGGTAAACCAGACTTTGGGCCTCAAATTTGGTGGGATTCCCTTCCTGATAAGCCTCTTGAGAGTGATGGCATTGGTCAAAGCAGAAAATTTGAGGGAAGATTTAAGGGTGGAGGAAACATGAGCATCCAAATACCAATTGGCACCTTTACTGGACTCCAAAGCCCACCAAACTCTCCCTTGTTGCCTAACCTTCTCTCTCACCTCATTCAGAACATTCACATCATCAACATTTCCTTCAACTGTGAAACCATACAGATCTTGAAATTTGACAGTCATATTCGCCCTTCTTGCATGGATGCTTGGCCTCAAAATGGGTATCTGGGCCTGGTACTCTATTTCCAGGTCTCTCTTGCTCTGAATCCCACTGCCACCATACATTCTTGGTTATAATTATTGATGCAGAGACAGAGTAGGAGATGGGTTGTGAGATCAAGAATACAACCACTTGGTTTATCAGCTATAAACCCACGAAATTGAAGGGAATGAAACGAGAGGAAATGGTCAGCCTTCTCTTGTAAGAGAGAAAAAACAACAGAAAGAAAGCTCTTTCAAATGAAAGAATGATTAAAAACAAAAAACTCTTTTTACAAGAAAAAAGAAAAAGGAAGAAAAATCTTGAATAGAAAAGGTGGGTCTTCCTAGATTTAAAAAAAGTCCATTTTCTACCCATTAACTACTATACTATTCCTTACATACATACATACAAAGCCCTCGAGACATTTGGATCAAAAAGTGAAAAGCTTGCTTCAAATGGCATTTTCTATGTCAACAATAATAATATATGATATATCTCATCAAAGAACAGCAAAGAAAGGGTACAGAAATGGAAACCCAAAAAAGAAAGAAAGAGACAGAGAACAGGAAGGAAAAGAAGAGTTCAACTGTCTGGAAGACCCCAAAAGAAAATAAAAAAATAAAACAAAAATAAAAATGAAAAAAAAAAGAAGAAAAGAAGAGTGAGTTGGGGAAATGGAAGAAGAAGAAGAAGAAAAAAGAAATAAGTGAATGAAATCAGTGGTCTGAATTCAGAGAAAACAAGCCAAAATAAAAGGACGGAAGAAAAGGAAAATGAGATGTATGTAATAAATAATTCAAACAAGAAAAAAAACACACACTGCCACTACTCTACCTCTAATACTATTTCATTATAATAATAATAATTCAAAAATATCATTTGTAAATGTATTAGTAATGCGTGTCGTGGGTGGGATGTCTGTATTAGTGATGGGATGTTGCTCGCATGACATTCACTTCAAATTAATTATCCCACCGCTCTTATCTCTTTATTTACTCTTCACTTTCTTACCATCTCACAGCACCTCATAACTGCTTTTCTCCACCCCCTCTGCTTAAATCTATACACCCGTTTGGTTTGTGTAATTAAGCATTATAAAATTATGAGTAAATTGTATAAAATTTTTATGTATTTAAAAAAAATAACAAATTCGCTTGCGTTAAAAAGATAGACAGAAACTTCTGTATTTTTTAAAATATTGCATATTCTCCCCTTCCGTTAATTAAGTCCTAATGGCATTAATTTTTTGTTGAATTGACCGTTATACTCTTTTTATAACCACCGTTGATCTTTGAATGTAAAAAATGAACGGTTCAAATCTTAAGTAATTTAAAAATATTTATTTATTTATATACTTATATATATATATATATAATATATATAATATATATATAAGTGTCAGCGGCCACGGCCGCCACCTAGATGAGCGGCGAAGCTGTGGCCGCCCAAATGGGCGATGGCGATGTCGCCTAGAACAGTCTGGGCGATGTTGCCGTCGCCTGCGCAAAATGGGGGCAACCTTGCGTCGCCCCATCACCGTGGTGGCGACATTGCCCTGGATCTGGGCCACGATCGTCGCCTAGATCCAGGGCGATGCTACCCTTAATCGTAGGTTCTGGCCTCTGTCGCCCACTCTTCTTCTCCGTCGACGACGAGGCGCCGACGAAAAAGAAAGTATAAATATATATATATAAATAAATAAATGTCGCCCCCTCGTCGTGGGGGCGACATCACCCCTGATGCCCAGGTTCTGAGCGATGGAGGTCCACCACCGTCGCCCCAGTCTTCCGTCGCCGACGGAGAAGAAGAAGAAGGATTAAAAAAATTTAAAAATAATAATATTAAATATTTAATTTTAATATAATATACTTAATTAGTATAATAAATAAATATTTACCTAATTAATATATTTAAATCATAAACTTAATAAATATACATTAAAAATTGATAACTTAATTAGTATATTTAAATAATATGTATTATACAAATAAATACTAATTTATATTTAATAATACTAATATTCAAATAAATATATTTTAAATTAAATAATAATTTAATTTAATTAATAACATATAATATCATAAGTGATTTTGATTTATATTTATAGAAACTTTTAATTTAAAGAATGAATTTTAAAACATGTGCACATTATCAAACAAAAGGGCAAATTAGACATTTTGTCCAGTTAAAAAACCTGAAAATCAACAAAAAATAAAGACAACTTGCACAGGTCGCGAGTCAACAAATGGTATTATCAATCAAGCCCATTTAATTAGTATTAGTAAGCCTATAAGTTAATATTTTTTTTCCTAATTTACTCTTGGACACTTTCCTTTCTCTCTCATCGTCTCCACTTTCTCCCTCTTTCTCCCATTTTCTCTCTCTTCCATTTGTCTTTTGTGTTAGGAAAAATTGCATAATGCCCCCTTGTATTATTTCAAAATTGCTAAAAATTTACATGTGTTAATTGAATAGTCTAAAAAGACACTCTATAATTATAATCCCTACAAAAAAAAAAAAAAAAAAAAAGCTCTCTGTTAAAAAAATGGAGAGTTGCTTACGCATGCCAAAAACGGGAATTGTATACCATTTTGATCTATTATTAGCCTTTGACCATTTTGAATGGATAAAATTACCCCTATCTTATGCCATTATCCTCTCTCTTTATTTTTATTAATTCTTTGAATTTTTTCACATTTTATTCAAAAATATTATAAATATTGGACAATTAATATTCATGAAATATTTATATGTAAAAAATATCACTACACCAAATTAAATTAATATACATTTTTTATATGAAAATATCAAATATTTAGGATTATTTTAATATTTATATGTTTCTAAAATTACATGATATTTTCTTAAAATATTATTAATTAATATGATTTTGTGTTGAATATATTTTGAAACTATATTATTTATATAGATTACAGTAAATAAAGATATTTTTTTCTAAATAATATTAGCTAATTTAATTTTGTATTGAATATATTTTAAAATTACATTATTTATATAAATTACAGTTAAAATTTATAAAATAAAAAAATTAAAAAGAAAGAAGCATCATCGTCTTCGCCAAGCACCCCCCGATGCCGTGCACCTTTGCTTCCACCTCACGAGCTCCGCCTCACTACTTTCTCTGCCTCTTTTCACTTTTCAGCAACTAATTTGAACACTTTCATCTCCTTGCCCACCCAAATCTAGGTGGCAATGGGCGTTGTCGCCCATTTGGGCACGATGTCGCTGCCCAAATCTAGGTGACAACTTTGTGGGGCATAAGCTGACAATGCCTAGCAGTGATTGCTGGTGGAGGTGTTATACAGTATTATATTCATGATAATTGTATATATGTATATATATAATATATTTCTAAAGTACATAAATTTGGACTGTTCGTTATGAACATTGATTAGATCTTATGGTTCTGAGAAGATATAGAAGATCCAATTGTTATATAAACAATCATTTATAATTGTAGACATGTAAAATTTTATATCCAATTAAATGATTACAAGTATAAAATAATATATTATCTATCGATTTTATTTATATTTTGGAATTTACTAAATTAATTGTAAGTATAAATAGCAATGTAATGATATTTTTTATATAAATTTTGTCATCAAATTAATGACCAACAAGTGGCAAAATGAAGTGTTCCGGCCAATTAAATCATGCTTCGCAATCAAATATTTCAGCTCAATCAGATCGCGCCATGTGAAGCAATTGCATGTATGCTCCAATCAAATCAAGACAAATATTTCTGATATTTATCTTTTTAAAAAATGCAAATTAAAGAGATAACGCCAAATTGACCAATTATTTCATTCCAAATATATAATGTATTTATCTCTTAAATTAAATAATAAAGAGACAATACAAAAGGTGTTTAGGTGTATCACAACTCTACCTCTTTAACACATATATAAAGGATTCCTAGAGCTCATTCAAAACACACACAGAGCTCGAGAAGGAAGAGCCAAGCAAAGGAAGATTGCAAATAATTTCCTATATGCAATTCATCAAGTGCAAGAGCTAGAGAACGAAGAGCAAAGCAAGGGAAGATTGCAAATAATTCCCTATATGCAAATCCTCAAGTAGACAGAGCTTGAGAAGGAAGAGCCAAGCAAGGGAAGATTGCAAATAATTTACTCTATGCAATTCCTCAAGTGCAAGAGCTAGAGAACGAGGAGTAAAGTAAGGAAAGATTGCAAATAATTCCCTCTATGCAATTCCTCAAGTAGACAGAGCTCGAGAAGGAAGAGCCAAGCAAGGAAGATTGCAAATAATTTCCTCTATGCAATTCCTCAAGTGCAAGAATATCTAAAGGCATTTAAGGCGGAGATCGACTGTTTCATCAAAGGTGCATAATAAATTATAACATTTAATTCGGGATTATATACACTAAATCCTCGAATCAACGTTATAAATATTCAAAATATCTTCTCAAGAAGATCCAAGTGGCGAATCTACTTTCAAATCATCACATTCCAAGTCAAGGCTATATCGTTTAATTCGGGAATACAGGTGTGAGCCCTCGAATTAACATTATACAAATTCAAATTCAAGTCAAGGGGAGATCTACAAGAAGATTTTACTTTTGAATTTGTCAAATGCATTTTTGGAGAGAAGAATCAGAGGATCGACTAGAGAATGTACCCACTTTTACCTATCACATATATATATATATATATATATATATATATATATATATTTGTGATAATTTTTTTGTATTTTAATTTTCAGACACAATGAAATTAATGCTCACAATAATATATAAGGGTATAACGAAAGATCTCCAAAAAAAAAAAAAAAATTGATGCCGTTAAGTCAAATAAACGGCAAGGGGAAATTGTGCAAAATTTTAAAATTACAGGGTTTTTTGCTTATATTTTTAATACAGGGAGTTTTAGTTGAACTTCATAACACAGGGGGTTTTATGTAATTTTTCTTTTTGTTATTTGTGAAGCTTGGCATGATTAAAAAATTTTTTAATTATAATAATTTAATAATAAAAATAGAAAAATATCACTTCTTTCTTTTTTGGACATTGAAAAATATTTGAGTTTTATCATTAATTACTTAATTGAATACGTGTTTTCAACTTCAGCTTTATATAAATATAGAAAATATATTAAATTATTTTTATTTTAAGCAATTGTATTTCAATAAGTAATTTAGTAGTTTTTTTTATTTTTTGTAAAGCATTCACAAGCTACAATATAAAAATAAAATACTTTAAAAATGGATTCCCTTTATAGTCTTTTTACATTTAGTCACACATTATAATCCTTTCAACGAAAAGCCATAATATATTATCAAATAAAATATCCCACATGTAATACCTCAAACCAAACATCACATAATGCAAGA
Organism: Sesamum angolense; assembly: GCA_034509725.1. Classification (NCBI taxonomy): domain Eukaryota; kingdom Viridiplantae; phylum Streptophyta; class Magnoliopsida; order Lamiales; family Pedaliaceae; genus Sesamum; species Sesamum angolense. The sequence continues at coordinate 191,970 of JACGWL010000007.1, forward strand.
TATGACTAATAATCATTCATTTTTTCATCATATCTAATTCTATCACACGTAATCCTGTCACACGAACCAAACGAGCCCATAGTGTTTTTTTTTTTTTTTTCATTACTTGCCATCACAACACGTCATCCTTGCATGCATATAGTAAATAATATTTTATGTTTTAAAATATATTACAAATAAAAAAATATATTTATATATAAACCAATACATCATATTTCTGAAAAAGAAAAAAAGAAAGAAAGAAAGCAAAAGCAACAACGAAAAAAAAAAAAAATTAACTTAAGCATATTATTGGCATAACAATAAAATTGGTTGTGGTATCATAACCACTGTTTGTGAGAGAAAAATGCCTTTTCTTTTTATATAGTACTAGCCGTTGTGGCACGTCATCTCTGCGTGCATGTAATAAATAATTTTTCACAGTTTAAAATATATTACATAAGAGTAAAATATATAAACCAATATATTAGATTTTAAAAAAAAAGAAAGAAAAGAAAAGAAATTAATTTATCAGTTAAAATAAAATGAAATAACTTGAATAAGTTAGTTATATTATTAGTTCAACGTCATTTTTCTTTTTTATATAGTTTAGATATGGATATAGAAGATATAGATACATATAGATAGAGTAGATAATAAAAAGGCTAATTTCATTTCAAAAAAATAGTGCGGCGATGTCACGTAACTTCCATTTGTAAGTGTATAAGGGGTTTATTTTTATATTAATATAGATACATTAAATATATTTTTCACTCCTAAACTGTGCATGAGATATAGAGTTAAATACATTTTGCACACTTGAAGAAATTAAATAAACTTTCAGTTAATCCTCTAAATTAAATAAACATTGACAAAAATATCCTTAACTATTAATAATATGATATATTCACATTAATGTCCTCTATTGTTAAAATATATCAATCAATTTGAAAAGTTTATTCAACTACAGTGTTATAAAATAATTAAGTACAAAAATAATTATTTCAAATTTGAGTATATAAATAATCGTATTGATAATTAGCAAAAGTTTAGAAATTCACTAAAAGAAGACGATATTAAAAGTTACCGCAATATAGCTCTATAAAAAAAAAAAAAGCAAGTTAAATGAAAAGTACACGAAATAAGTGAGAAGAGTATTTTTATCTTATTAATATCAAATTATTTTATGAAGAAGTTTTTTATTATCTTTCATACTTAAAACCAAATGAGGGTCACCACAAGTAGCCAATCAGAAATATGCAATGTTACTGAATGAATATAATTTTCAACACTCACCTTTTTCCTGTTATGTTGTGAATGCATAATTGCTTGTGAACAAGCCAATGCTATATACTAAGTTACTTATGTTTAGCTCATTTTAGGCATTCACCATCTATGACATTACAATTGTTCATTTGTGAAGCGTTTCGTGTTCCAGCATGGCTTATTATTAATTTGAGTCTTCCTTTACTAAGATTGATTTACATTTCTTGCTTTTTATCCATGCTACTGAAACTGCAATAGAATAAAAATACCGAACACAAAGTCGCTCATCATCTCCATACCTGTTAAATGATGCTATTTGAATAATCAGTATATTACAACAACATCAATCTCCGTCTTCAATGCTTAAATTTCTTTTTCCTTTACATAAATTTGAACGTCACCAATAATCCCCACAAGAGCAAGCTCCATCTTTGAAATGATGGAATCTTCTTACATCCCTCACAACAATCTCCCTATCTACAATCTTAGAGATAAATTTAGTAGCAGAATGACAGTCGTTGCAAACTCTCAGATTCTTGGCCACCCGAATAGTTGCCCCGGGAGGGGTATTAAGCAGACCAAAAGCAATTGCCAATCTTTCACTATGTCCGCACAATAAGTTTTCCTTTTCCTGCTCATCAACATTGTGAAGAACGCAGGTTGTGTCGGGCACATACCCTTCCCTTTTCATTCTGGTAAATAAATCGCTGAGAAACTCATAAAGCTGCTCGCTTTGGGGGTGTGACGTGTCTCCAGCCAAGAAACTTATGAACCATCACCAAATTCAATCCAACTGCATCCGGGTTCTTTCCTCACCCCCATTTGCTTCATGGTTTTCCGAACTTCATTAGCTTTTTCCCAAAGCCCAGCAGAAGAATAGATGTTGGAAAGTAAAACATAATGGCTAGCAACAGTTGGTTCAAACTCCAGCAGTTTAAGGGCTGAAATTTCCCCTAGCTGCACATTTTGGTGGATCCTACAAGCACCGAGCAAACTACTCCATGCCCCTACCTGTCCAGTCCAACAGGCATGGAGTTGATGATTTCATATGCTTCATCCAGCCGACCTGCTCGACCAAGCAAGTCGACTACACAAGCATAATGATCAGCATTAGGTTCAAGGCCGTAGCTCTCTTTCATACTCTGGAACAACTGTTGGCCTTCGTCAACCATCCCAGAGTGACTACATGCTGCAAAAACTGCAATAAATGTAACCCCATTTGGCATCACTTCTCCACCTCTGCTCCTTTCAGCCACCATACTCTTAAAAAGTGACAAGGCCTCTTCTCCTTCTCCATGCATTCCGTAAGCCATAATGATAACATTCCATGTTATTACATTTCTGTTAGGCATGCTCTCAAAGACTCTTCTAGCCATATCTAAGCAACCACACTTGGCATACATATCAATCAATGCACTTCCAACAGTGCATCCCAATGGCATAAGCATGAATCTCTTTTCTTAGAGCTGCTAAAGCAGCACAAGCAGGAAGGATGGTCATGAGTGTCACAGAATTAGGTTTAAATGAGACCTTGAAACTATTATCAAAGTCATCATTCTCTTCACTGCTCCTCCAGTTATTTGCATTTCATGCAGCAAACTTAGGGCGTCTTCATACCCACAAGTAACCAGTTATCATCGTGTTCCAAGACACAATATCCTTACTCGCCATATTGTCAAATATATACTTTGAGTTTTCTATCTGTCCTATCCTAGAGTACAAGTCCATTAATGCATTTTGCACATATCTGTCCCTTCCAAGACCCAACTTCAAAACATACCCATGCATAGCCTCTTTATCAGCAAAAGCTTCACAGTGGACACAAGCTGGCAGAACACTAGCCATTGTGGTTGGGTTTGGAAAAAGATCCGAGACAACAACCAATTTCATAAATAACATCACTGCCTCTGTATAAAACCCATTTTGGGTGTAACCAGCAAGCATGGCGTTCCAGAGTCCAAGTTTCCGATCTTGTGCGCCATCAAAAACTCTACGCCCACTTATGACTTGTTTACAGTTGCAATACATGTCTACCAAAGCACTGGCCACAAAGGAGTTCCATACAAAATCATCATTCCTGATCACATAAGCATGGATTTCTTTTCCAAGATCCAACACTCCAAATGGGAACATGCAGGAAGCACACTTGAAAATGTGACACCATCGGGTTGAAATCCTTGGTCTTTCATACAACTGAAGTACTCCAATGCTTCATAGAACCTATCATTTTGGGAAAGTGCACTAATAACTGTGTTCCAAGAAACCATGTCACGATGAGCAAACCTCTCGATACAATCTTGGCGTCATCAATTCTCCCTAGTTTTGCGTACATTGCCATCAAAGAATTGTTCGTAAAGGTCTTTTGTTCATTGATTCTCAGAGTGTACCCATGAACCTGCTTTCCCAGTCTTAATCCGTCGTGCCTATTCAAGTTACTACAGGCAAGAGCTACGCTTACCAAAGTAAAAGAACTGGGGTCGATGCTCTCCAATCCCATTGAGCGAAAAGCCTCTAAAGCTAACTCCCATTCCTCGAATTTACATAAAGCATTTATCAAGGAGTTCCAAGAAACTTGATCCCTCTGGGGAATTCTATCGAATACCTTAAAAACTTGGTAGACATCATCCCCACATCGACCATACATATGCAAAAGTGTATTGGCAACAGTGACGGAGAGAGAATCATAGCCGAGCTTAACAACAGAGGCATGAATCTGTTTTCCTAACGGCAAGTCTTGAAGGGCAGTGGCGGCCTTCAAGATTGCGGGGAAAGCGAAATTATCGGGTAGGACGCCGGAGGACTGCATCTGAACGAAAGTGGTAATGGCTTGTGGAAAGGAGTTGGAGCGGGAGAGGGAGCGAAGGGATTCGATCCATGAGCGCTTGGAGCGAGTGGGATCGAGAAGGAGTGGCGGGGGAGGGTTTTGGGTTTGGAGGGAAATGGAATTAGAGAGAGAAAGTGGGGGAGGAGGATGAAGAGATGACATGATGGATGGAGCAGGCGATGGGGTGGGGTGAAGAATACAATCACAGTCACTCGGATAAACCCATCGAAATTGAAGAAAATGGTCAGCCTTCTCTTGTTACTTGTAAGACAAAAATACCGACAGAAAGAAAGCTCACAAAATGAAATAATCATAAACCAACTCTTTTTACATGCCAAGAAAAAGGAAAACAAATCTCGAATGGATAAGGGGATGTGGGATCTTCCAAAATTAAACTATCTTCTGTTCCCATTAATTATGGAATAAATATAATTTATCTTTGTAATATATAAAATGAGCAAATGCTGCCTTATGCAAAAAGAATTAGTCAATTATTCTTCTATGTTTAAAAAAATGAAGCAAATTATGTTGGAAAAATTTCAGTTTCGTGCAATGGAACAATAATTGAAATATAACAACCGGATTTAGAAATTAAAAGTAATTAAAACACGTTGGAACAAATAATATATATAATGGTTGCAAACACTATTTATGACAAGTAAATTAAATAGTAAACTTACAACGAGAATTGTTTCGTAACAATTCTTAACCCAATGATAATCGTAATTTTAATCGAATCGCAAATTTCACTGCTTACCTTGAAGAAAATATACGTCTTGTATCATTAGTACACCGAGTACAACGTAATTTCTTCCAATAAAAAGACGGTTGCTTTAAAATCCAAATTCCAATCTATGGATTTATCATCACAACAATCCTCCACAAATACATAGATTTGAATTCAAGTTTCTGTGACTTGCTTTCAACAATGGACATTCCTGTATGAATCACTGCCTAAGTTATCTGACGCCAGCTATCACCAGATCAAATGGAACTGAGCCTTGAATTTGAGCCTGTGAGTGTGATGGCGTCTATCAGTAACAACAAGCCACCGACTTTGTGTTGGATCTTTAGGGTTGGCACTATAGGCCATGTGTCATGATCCTGTTCATGAATGCTTTCAGGAATAACCCAATTCCTTAATTGCGGCCAAACAACTGCATTCACTTAGTTGGGCATCTTTAGGGATGCACTGCTAGCATCTTGTCTAAAAGACTTGACCTCATTCAGAGTTAGACTTTTACTATACTTGCAGTATCAGCACCTTCCAGAATTACATGGGGCATACTCCAGATACAAAGTATTAATTTATTTTGGCAGCTCTGATATAACTAGCATCACTATATCCCTCAAGTACAACAGGGAATCAACCATAATGTATGGCCAGTGACACCGTGCCCTTTAGGTACCTTAGTACGCTATCCAAAGCATACCAATGGGTTTTGTTATAACAACTAGTGTATCTAACCAGCTTAGAGACATAAAAAGATATATCTGGTCTCGTGCCATTTGCTAGATACTGTAAACTCATAATAATTTGGGAATACATTAGTTGTGCAACCGGAACACCACTTTCATTTTAAATAAAGCTAAAGAAGAATCATATGGTGTCTTAGCAATTCTACTATTCTTATACCCAGATTTCTTAATTATCTTCTCAACATAGTGAAATTGAGAAATGGCTATCCTATTAGTTGAACGAATTAACTTGATGCCAAAAATTACATCTCACCTATATCCTTCATTTCAAACTTATTGTTTAAAAATAACTTCATTTCGGTTATAATTTCTAGACATGGTTCTATTAACAAAATATCATCTATATACATGCATAAAATAATTATTTACCTCCATTAACTTTACAATAAATGCATTTATCATTCTCATTTACGGTGAAGCTAAACGCAAGAATAATTTAATCAAACTTCTCATGCCATTGTTTGGATGCTTGTTTAAGTTTATAGAGAGACTTAACAAGTTTACAAACTTTGCGCTCATTAACATGAGCTACAAATCCCTTAGGTTGATCCATGTATATTTTCTCCTCAAGTTCACCATACAAAAGGCTGTTTTCATATCCATTTGGTGAATCGGGAGGTTATAGAAACCAGTGCTATAAGCACCCGAATTGTAGTTAACCGAGCTACCGGAGAATAAGTATCAAAATAGTCTATTTCCTTCTTTTGTTTAAAATCTTTAGCCACCAATCTAGCTTTAAACTTATCGAAAGATCCATCAGGTTTCAGTTTTTTCTTAAAGATCCACTTACACCCAGTAGTGGTATACCCCGGAGGGAGATCAACTAGCACCCAAGTTCCGTTAGAAACAATGGAGTCCATCTCACTTTTGACAGTTTCTTTCCACTGTTTTGCTTCTGAAGAAGCCATAGCATCTTTAGAAAGTAATCGGATCATCCTCTATATTGTAAGTGATAAAGTCACTTCCAAAATTCTTGACAACCCTAGCTCTCTTACTCTGTCTGGGTTCACCTGACTCCGCATGAGTCAGACTAGTACTACTAGGATTAACCCCCACATTAGACATCTTTTTCACATGTTTAGGAATAGATGTGGAGGCAAGTGAATCATCAAGCGAAACATTTGAAGGTATTCCTATTTTCGTAGGAAATACATCTTATAGGAAGACAACATCACGAAATTAAACCATTGTGTTGATCTCAATGCCTTAACTTGTCTCCACATAGCCTAAGAACACTGCATCAATAGTCTTAGGGCCTAATTTCTTTCGTTTGTGTTTTGGGACCAGCACTTTTGCTAGGCACCCCCGCACTCGAAAGTATTTGAGGCTAGGTTTCATACCTTTCCACAACTCGAAAGGAGTACTTGTATTGTGTTTTAAAGGTACTCTGTTCAGAATATGACAAGCCGTATTCAAAGCCTCTCCCACTAATACTTTAGTAACCCGGAGGTTAGTAGGAGACTGTTAATCATATCTTTAAATGTTATATTCTTTCATTCAGCTACTCTGTTAGATGAAGGGGAAATGGAGGAGTCTCTTCATGAATAATGCCAAAAGTTTGAAAATGATCAATGAACTTACTCGACTCATACTCTCATCCTCTAACAGATCTTAGTCGTTTAAGTTTCCTACCAGTTTGGGTTTCTGCTTCATTTTTAAACAAAATAAATTTATGTAAGGCTTCATCCTTATTTGTCATGAGAAACACATAACAATATCTACTGCAATAATCTATATTAGAAAATTATGGACTACAATAAAATTTTTAGAAAAATTAGACACTAATTGCAATTTTTATCAAATTAGAGGAACTTTAGGTAATTTTAGAGAAGTAGGGTAATATCACCGAAATTATGCACCTAATTCTGGTTTTAAGAAAATTAGAGGACCTTAATATATAATTTTAGAAAAATACAAGATTTACTAAAATATTAGAAAAATATGAAATGTGTTTATAATGTTATATTTTTTCTAAATTTGTAGATAATGTCTACTAGTGCTCCCCCTCCCCCTGGAGGAGGACGTCGGGGCCAGGGCCAGGGCCATGGTCGTAGCCCTCCCAGCCCTCGTCTCAAACTTTTATGACCCGAAACGAGCAGCAATTGTGGATGCCAACAGTTGGCGGTCGGAAAAGGGGCCGAGTATTCGGTCTCACCTCTGAGGCCTACCACACGATTGCTGGACCATCACAGCTTAGCAGCTCCATTGCTCCTAGCCTCCTACGCCCTCGCCGCCACAGCCGCAGAGTAACGACCTATATGATCGGGTGCAAATGATCGAGCGCTACATCATAAGCCGCGGTCCGGACTGACCCGATCGTGTAGTGCCCCAGCCTCCAGCTGACGCCCCCGCACTCGACGACGACGGGCATGCGCCCACAGATGGCCATGATTTAGATTATGATTTTTTTTAATTTTGTACAAAAATACAATTTTAAAACAATATTTTTATTTTTATAATGATTTTATTATTATTATTTTAATATTATGTGTTTTTTTAAATATTATGTTGCAAAAAACAAATATTAAATTAAATAAATTAAATATTAAAAATAATTATAATAAATAATAAGATTAAATAAAATCAACATTAAATTATATTACAAAATTAAAAAAATTAATTTTTTATAATTGCCTTTGTAATGGCTTTTGTAACACAGAAAATTTGATGAGTTTTAAAAGCTGTTACAAATACTGTGCCAAAAACAGTTACAATACTCTATATAGCTGTTACAAAAACAGTTACAGGAGCCGTTACAACACATGTAATGAAAGTAATTACAAAGTCCATTACACAGGCCATTACAAATAATGTGCCAAAATAAGTTACCAAAATATTCCAAAATATTAAAAAAACTATTACAAAAACTGTGCCAACTTATAAGAAAAATCATACCTAAAGGTGTTACAAATGTAGTTACAAAGGTAGTTAAAATTAATTTCATGCAGCAGTTACAAAAGCAATTACTAATTTTTTCTATAAATCGACTGAATTTGTAACAACTTCAGTTGACCGTTACAAATTATTTATAACGACAGTAAAAGCCGCGGTAGCCAAGCCGTTGCAATCTTTAACATAGTAGGCCAATAATAATCAATTCTCTTTATGCAGAAATGTAGTTTTGGTCCCGATTGGTGAGCACCACAAATCCCAGAATGAGCTTCTTCCATAGCTTGAACCTTTTCATTATCACTTAGGTAGCGTAAGAAAAATCCATCAAATGATCGTCTATAGAGTGTGCATTTGTAATAGATGAAATTAGTTGCTCGCCAGTGGGTGTTAGTCCTCCGTCTTAGATCATTGGGTAGCTTTTCGTATTTCAAGTAATCAACCAGTGGTTGTCGTCAATCTTCTTCTTCAACTTCAAAAACCTCCGTGACGTGATTTTTTTCTTCTTGGAACATGTCGTCCTCATCATTGCTGAAGATTGGTGGTATGACCCAACTCTTACATATTGGTATACATGTTTCTTTGTCGATCATTGAAAGTGTTGAAGCGAGTTTTGCCAAGGCGTCAGCTTGTTTGTTGTCTTTCCTCGGTAGATGCTCGAGTTCTACATCTCCTGGCCATCCCATCAGTCTTTTTGCGTAATTATGATATGGGAGCAACTCAGGCTTTTTGACTTCATAGAGACTGAGGAGTTGATTGACCAGTAGTTGAGAATTTCCATATACTTTGAGAGGTAGTTGTTTTGCATCAATAGCTATTTCTAATCCCAAGATTAGAGCTTGATATTCCGCAACATTGTTTGAGCAATTTTGTGTCAATGTAAAGGAGTAATGTAGTACTTCTCCTTCTGATGTAACAAATACAACTCCAGCGCCAGCTCCTTCTTTATGGGAGGATCCATCAAAGTACATCTTCAAGGAGGCGTAACTTCAATCACGAGGACATCTTCATCAGGCAAGTCATTGGATAACTCCCATTCGGCAGGTATGGGATAATCAGCTAGAAAGTCTGCTAGAACTTGCCCTTTTACAGCCTTTTGAGGAACATATGTGATCTCAAATTGTTGCAGTTGGAGGTACCATCTTGCAAGCCTATCCGAAAGTACTGGCTTTGCCATGACATACTTCAAAGGGTTAGCCTTTGAGACCAAATGAATGCTACGAGATTGGAAATAATGCTTCAACTTCTGGATTGAGAAAATGAGTGCCAGACACAACTTTTCAATAGGTGAATGTTTGAGCTCATTCGGTGTTATCGTCATGTTCAAGTAGTATAAAGCATTCTCCTTTCCTTCATCATTTTCTGAGAGAGAATGATTCCTATAGAGCGTTCCTGAATAGCAACGTAAAGAATTAAATGGCGCCCTAGAACAGGTGCAACCAAGACTGGAGGCTTCATTAAGTATGACTTTATGCTTTTAAATGCTTAGTCACATGCTTCATCCCATTGAAACGGTACGTCTTTCTTCATCAGACGACTCAATGGTTGACAACGACCGGCTAGATTTGAAATAAACCTCCGGAGATATGCTAGCTTTCCTTGCAAACTTTTGAGAATCTATCTTTGCTTGCTCAATTTCTATACCCCGCTGGCGGACGATGAACCCAAGGAATTTCCCGGATATAACTCCAAAAGCACATTTAGAATGGCTCATCTTTAGTTGATATCTCCTCAAGCTTTCAAAAACCTTCCTCAAGTCATGAAAATGATTCTCTCGCTTATTTGACTTTACAACCAAGTCATCAACGTAGCATTCGATATTCTTATGAAGCATGTCATCGAAGATCTTTTGCATTGCTCTTTGATATGTGGCGCCGACATTCTTTAGCCCAAAAGACATAACTTTATAGCAATATATACCCTTAGGAGTGCGAAATGCCGTCAATTCCTCGTCTACCGGCCCCATACGTATTTGGTTGTATCTAGACAATCCATCCATGAAGGATAAAGCTTCATGACCTGTAGTGGCATCTATTATTAGTTCAGCAATTGATAACGGGAAGTCATCTTTAGGGAAAGTAATATTTAGATCCCTGAAATCAACACATACTCGAATTTGCCCATTCTTCTTTCTTACAGGGACGATGCTGGAAATCCACATGGGATACTTAACCTCTCGATGAAACCGACTTCAATGAGTTTGTTCACTTCGCCTTCAATCAACGGGATTAACTCAGGTCGAGATCTACGCTGGCCTTATTTGACAAGGCGAGCTCCTTTCTTTACTGACAAGTGGTGTACAACTACCTTTGGGTCTAATCCGGGCATTGCCTTGTAGGACCATGCAAATACATCTTTAAATTCATGGAGTAATGCAATATAAGTTCCTTTTTCTTCCTAGTTAGTGAGGCACTTATGTAAATTGGTCGAGAGTTTTCAATATCGCCTAGATTAGCTTCTTTCAATTCATCGATGGTGGCTTTAATACCCTCCTTAAGTTCTACAGGAGCATATTTGGCGTCTTCTTCTTCAACCTCACCATCTTCAATTAAGGTGATGTGGTAAATTTGTGCAATGTCTTCTTCAGCACCATTGCTAATTAAACGATGCTACACTTTCTTTATCATCCTCGTCATCAGATTGTACTTGTGTGAAGATCACGGTTTGCGCTTTAGCCTTTAAACTCTGCACATGATATGGTTAAGGTTGTCTGGCGCTTCACTCTAGAAGGGATCAAGCTTCTAAGTTTTTGTGTATGTGAAGACTTGATATTTTTCTTCGGACATAGCGCCACCTTAAACGAGCATTTCTTTTGATGTCCCACTCTTTTACATGGAGCCAACCTATCAAAGACGGATTATCTATTGGCTATTCCGTTCAATTCTTTTCTATGGGGGCCAAGTCTGTTAAAGACGGATTCTCTCAAATTTTCTTCCCTCTTATGATATTCAGTTGAAGAAAACCCTTCAGAAACATAATTGTTGTTGACTCTCTTTATAGCAATGTGAACAGGCTTAAGTGGAGTAAAACCCAGACCTACTCGAGAAACTTGAATTGCATGTCCTTTCTTCTTTATCATTATTTGGGTAGCGTTGAGTCCGTTGAGTTTCTTGCCGATGGCTTTAGGAGGAAGTTTCCCAAGGCTGAGTTTTTCTTTGGGATTGTATTCGACTTTAATAAGGAGCTTGAAGACTTTAGGATCGAATCCCTTTTCGTCTATGGCTAATGCCACATGTCATCCTTCCTCTTCTTAGGTTGAGGGCATAAATCCTTGAGTGGTAGCTTAGATGGTTGCTTCATGTTGATCTGCGTCAATGGTAAAGTCAGACCTTTTGATAATTCAACTTCTAGGGTAGATAATATCATTATTTCTTGTGTTTTGATTATTGTATGATTTTGGCTCTTCGGGGGGCAATACTTCTTTTCCCTTCTTAGCATCCTCAAATAGTACTTGGCATAAGCAAAGTGTGACTCAACTTTATTAAAAGATTTGTTGTCCCCGAGTACTTTTTTCACTATACCATTGCGATAATATTTAAAACATTAATGCCATGTAGATGGAACCACTACATTTTCATGTAATCAGGGACGACCGAGAAGCATGTTGTAGGTTGTCTTGGCGTCTGTGACGTGGAATAATGTACTCGACACCATGTCCTCCATAGTCAATTGCATCCTTATAATGTCGATAGCCTTTTGTCCTCCTTAATTGAAGCCTTGGATCATGAGGCGGCTGTTAGAGATTCATCTATAGGGATTTCTAGTTCTTTCAAAATTTGCAAAGGTAAGATGTTGATTGCAGATCCTCCGTCAATCAATATTCTATTCACTTTCTATTCACATACATATCCAGCAACGAACAAAGGATGATTATGAGGTTTACACCCAAGAAACAGATCTTCGTCAGTGAAGGTAATTGTAGACATGCAATCATCAACATCAGAGGAATCCTCCTTTTCGAACAGTGTATCCTCATTGCTTGTGATATTATCCCCATGCATGGCGTTACATGAATCTTTGTTGCCATCGACATGTCCGCTCTCGATTGTAATAACATTTGTCGCGGCGGAATCCTCTTCAAGAGAGATCTTACCTTGGTAAGGCAATTGCATAACCTTATCCTTGAACACAAAGTAGTCTTGTATTGCGTGCCCAACTAAGCGATGGTATTCGCAATATTTCGAGTCATCCTTTCGTTCGGCTTCCTCGGGTCGCTTCATTTCTGGTAGATCAATAAGGTTAGCCTCCAACTAGTCATCAGATATCCCAAGAACATCGGGGTCAAGAAATGGATATTCTCTTGATTGCATTTCCTTCAAAGTCAGTTTCCTCTGCGGCATCTCATAAGGAACATTATTCCTTGGGGCAACATTGTCTTTTGTAGTGCTTTTGAGCTTGAATGGCGCAAGGTTCATTGCCATTGATTCTTTGCTTGGAGCTTTTGAAAAGGGCTTGCCCCCTTTCTTCATTTCTTGTTTCTCCTTATTTCTGCGAAGCTCCTGGACAGGTGGCCCTTCAACCCCACTTGCTATCATTCTCAACTCCATATCATGTGCTCGAGTGGCCAATTCTTTAAAGGATATGGGCAAGATTCCTTGGAGGATATAGCGAAGTACCTAATGCATTCCTTGAATAAACATCTCGATGGCAGAGGCTTCAGATAGTCGATCTTTGCAATTAAGACTTAGATTCCTCCACCTATTGATATAATTAATGACTGGTTCTTCTTTCCGTTGTCGAGAATTTGTAAGCTCAACCATGCTGACAGTTCATCGAGTGCTGTAGAAGCGATTGGAAAATTCTTACTCTAGTTGTTCCCATCCATCAATTAAGCCAGCCTCCAAGTCAATGTACCAATCAAATGCATTGCCTTTCAATGATCGAACAAACTGCTTGACTAAATGATCACCATAAGTTCCCGCATTGTTGCGCGTTCCAACGAAATGAGCCACGTGCTGCTTAGGGTTGCCCTTACCATCAAATTGTTGAAATTTTGATGGTTGATAATCCATTGGCATCTTCAAGTTGTTGATCCTCGGAGTGTATGGCTTGGAGTAAGTAAGGGATGACTTTGAGCTTCCCTCGATCTTGCTTCTGATGATTCCTTCAATGAATTCTTTTAGCTGATCCACGGGAATCAATCCGTCGGAAGAAATTTGAAGCTCCTTTGTATACTTATCCGTTTCAGTATAATGTTGCTTTGCAGACGCTTCCACTTCATCATGAGCCTCAACTTGTTTCCCCATGACATGACTTGCATCAACATTATCTGCCTTGTTGATCAACCGAGCAATATGTGCGTCTTGCTCTTGGACATGCTTCGTGAGTCCTTCAATGGCTCTCGTCAGACTTGCAAGTTGTTCCTCTATGGTTGTCGCATTAGTCACCATAACTGGAGCCACAGAGTAGCTAGACACGGAGCGAGGAGAGGACAGAGGAGATTTATTTGCATCACTTTTGCCTGCATAGCTAGGTGAGTGCAAGTTCTTCTCGACGTACTTAGCGAGAGGAGACATTTGGAAAGATTCTTTGAGCTTTTTCGACATGTTCCTCGTAGTAACATCGACACTATTGGTGTTTGAGCTTGAAGACTTTGATATGGTGGGTTTGGATTTCACTGACTTCATAGCTTTTCCTTGAGTATCCATTTGCATGCTTTTCTTCTTTGCTGAAGGGAAGAGATGAAGGGTAGAGCTGTCCCACCAGGCGTACCAAAATTTGTGAGCGCTAATTTTATAGTGTCTAAAAGATCAAAACACACAATAGATTATCACAAATAAAAATATTTGGATTAAAATATCAATGTAAGTACAATTTCTATTCTATCCCTTGATTATTCCCTCCAAACTATATATTTGACAAATTTGACTAATTCAAAAGGTAGCCTCCACGTAGATCTCCTTTGGACTTGAATTTGAATTTCTATAACATTAATTCGAGGGTTTTCGCCAATAATCCCGAATTAAACACTATAGTCTTGACTGAAATTTGATGATTTGAAAGTGGATTTGCCACTTGGATCTTCTTGAGATGATATTTGAATATTTAAACGTTAATTCGATGATTTTGTGCATGTAATCCCGAATTAACGTTATAATTTGTGGCACACCTTTTACGAAAGGCTCGATCTTTGCCTTGAATGCCTTTGAATATTCTTGAGCTTTGAAGAACCGCATAGAGAGAATTATTTGCAATTTTCCTCTGCTTTGCTCTTCGTTCTCGAGCTCTGTGTGTCAAATGAGAGTGTAAGGACCCCTTCATATAGGTGTTAAAGGGGCAGAGTTGTGATCTACTTGAACACCTTTTGTATTATCTCTTTATAATTTAATTTAAAAAAATAAATACATCATATATTTAGAATAATATGATTGGTCAATTGGACATTATCTCTTTAATATTTGCATTTTTTAAAAGAGATAAATACAACCAATATGTGTCTTGATTTGATTAGAGCATCATGCAATTGATCCACATGGTGCGGTCTGATTGGCTAGAATCTTTGACTGTGAAGCATTATTTGATTGGCCGAAATACTTCATTTTGTTAGTTTTCGGCCACTGATTTGATGACAAAATATATATTAAAATATAAATTACATTAACTATTTATACTTGAAATTAATTTAGTAAATTTTAAAATATAAATAGAAAAATATGATAATTGATAAATAATATATTATATAACATTTGTCATTATTTTAACTGGGGGCAAAATTAATTTGCCTACACCTGCCCTCCAGAAGGTTCTTATTATACATCCATATCCTCAATTCTCGTAACGTAATGATACTCTATATATATAACTGCAAATTCACACGTATGCAACATATAATTAAGCTATAATTTCCAGCTAATTTGATCACGACTTATAAATTTAAAAATATTAATTACATGCATTATACTACTTAATTAGGTGAATACGTGCATATTAACAATATATTAACTAACATGTATGATGTGTGCAAAAATCGCATGGGTCTAATAGAATTGGACAATTGTTTGAGGCTTGGGCCAAAGTGAATGCAGATCTTGAAGGATGGACCTGCAAAAAAGGAGTAAACTGAACAGACGACCTACGTCTCTTGATGACGATATACGACTGCAGTACTTAGTACAAGTCTCTATAGGACCCTCAATGCCCAGTCTCGAGGTCCTCGACTTGGAACGTTTCAGACCGACACAGGAGTTGGTTTCATAGCTGTCAAACCTATGCGCAACCGGCCAACTCCATGGGTTTAACCTTTTGATTTGTGGACATTTCATTGTGTTATTGAAATCCTGTTCAATATCAGTGGTAAGCACAACGAAACACGTTGTCATCTTGATGAATTCTTACCATATTCATCAATCTAATATTATTTGATAAAGATTGTCTAATGAAGAATAACCAATTCAATTGACTTTTGATCACCCATTCCAGCAGACTCCAGTTCTGCAACAACATCAAACTGGTTGAATATTAATGCTGATGATGATAATGAACAAAAAGGCAATACAGAATGTGGTTAGGAAATAAGAAGACTTCGGCGCCAATGCCACTGAAGTAATTGTGGGACGGGCGATCATTTTTAACATTTGTATGTAATTATCGTAATATTTGTAATAGTTGATCATATTTTTTAATAAAATTTTGTAGTTATTATTAATTACAATTTGTAAATTTAAATTTATAAATAAGTATAAGAAATAAATATAATTTATATAAAAAATAAAAAGATGTGCCAGTCCGCGACTCCAAGTCACGGTCTCAGTCCGCAATTCCAATAATTGGTGTCGCGGACTGAGACAACGACTTGGAGACGTAGACTATGGTTTATTAAATTATGAAAGTTTGTGAGGTTAAAAAGTATGGAGAACGTGAAAGAGAAAATGGAGTAATGGGTTGAGAGAATTTCTTTTTAAATAATTAAAAAATATTAAGATTATTATTATGGGCAATTTTTTTTAAAGAATAAAATGAATGAAAGGCAAAATTGGACAATAAAAAATTTGGTACGATCAATGGATTTTCTTTTATACTAGAATAGATAAAGGTTAAATATATTTTACACTCCTAAAGTATGTCACCTTCGTCAGTGACCCCCCAAACTAAATAAATCTTAACTTACCCCCCTTTCTTTATGATAATATTTTAATTTAAAAGAAAATAGACCAAAATACCCTTAACTATTAGTAATATTATACATTCACTTTGATACTATCTATAGTAAAATATATCAATTAATTTGATTTCAAATTTATTCACTTACAATGTTAATAATTACTATTGGACTAGTCACGGCAAAAATATGGCAAATGAGCCTATCGTTTTGGCGCCCAATTATAACATGAGGTAATTCGGGGGTTGATAAGGCAATTGTTTTTCCTAAATAGTAATTCTATTTACATAGCTCTAGGTGCAACACATTGGATTTGTCAATTGGTAGACAATATATAGATTTACACCCATTTTGATAGTTAGTATCCAAACTCGTACCTAAAAATTTTATTGAAGATCAAAGCGAAAGACATACCTATTGAAATAATTTTTTGGGGGATTGATAATGTCTATATACTAAAATATCCATGATTATGAACCTTTGTATGTGTAAATTTTAATACGTAAAGTTACATTTTTATTCATTAATTTAAAATTATTGAATTTATTGCTAAAACAATATGACTATTTATATGCTCAAATTGAAAATAATTATTTTCTTCTTAATTAATTTATACTAATCTAGTATTAATTTATAAACATTATAGCTTCGTAAAATTTTTAAGTTAAATTGATTGATATATTTTATCATAGAGAGCATTAAAGTGAATATATCATATTATTAATAGTCAAGATTATTTTTGTCCATTTTATTTAATTTAAAAGATTATTTTAAAAATAGGATAATTAAGTGAAAATTTATTTAATTTAGAGGTATAATCGATGAAAATGGTATAATTTACAGGCGTAAAATATATTTAACCCTAATAATAATACAAAAACCATTGTCAGTGCAAAACTTCATAAAACATCCAAAATTCGAAAATTAATGCTCGAACATGACAGATCCCTTCTCCACTTTTCAGACCGACCATACCTACCTTCATCTTCCTCCCTCTATTTAAACTTATCAATTTTTTTTTCTATATTATATAAAAAGACATACATACATATACATTATGTAATATACATATTCTAAATAATATTATTGAGATTTGAATCATTCATCTAAATAATATTAGATCTAACGGTTTTAAAATAAAATAAAATATCATTTTATAATTAACAAATAGAAAAAATTAAAAATGGCGAATGAAATGCGCCACTCGCGTCAGCCGAGTTTTTTGCTCTTTCTTTTAAACTGGTAATTGGTGGTACACCTTATTTGTGTGCAATTTTTATAAGTACTATTCAAAATAAATATTTAAAACATTTATTATTAAATAAAATATATACAAAATAATGCATTAACATTAAATTTGTAAAAAAAAAGTAACAAAAAAAGATGGATAAAAGTTTAAAAAAAACAACAGTAACTATCAAAAGAAAATGAGGGCATGGGGAGTTAGATGAAATTAAAAAAATAAATTAAATAAAAAAAAGACTAGAAATGAGAGAGATACCAAATAAGTACTCTCTATTAATATAAAGGTATAAATGATGATGAGGAATGTTTTGAGAAATTGCACGTTTAAATCTTTTTTTAAATACAAACAAAAAATATATATATAGATCAAGGAGGAAAAAACTCTTGTCCCAATTGAATTTGACCAAATTTAAATCAAATGCTCGATTAAGGTGTAAATAAATTTATACTTACTATATGATTAATCAAATTATAATTTTAATGTATAATTAACTTAATTCACTTAAATTTGATTTGGACAAGAAGTTTGGTTCAAAAAAATAAGGGTTAAATACAGTTACCACTCATGAAGTATTCACTCCATATCAATTACTCCTTAAAGTATTAAAATCTTCAACAAAAAAAAAAAAAAAAAACCTGACCATTGCTATTTAATTTTGAAAAGTCTATTTTACCCTTATAAAAATTACTTTGTGAAAAAAAAAAGAAAAAAAAGAGATTTTAAAATGCCCAATCACCATTTGTCTAATGATAGTTTCACATGTTTATCGAGCTCTTTTTATTTTATGATCCTAAAGTACATATGGCTAATTTTATTTTAGTTTTACTTGTTGGTCAAACCAAGTTAAAAATAAATTTATACATATAAATTACCATATTTACATAATTATCATATATATAAATAAATATTATAAATATATATTAATTCTATAATTTTTTTATTAGTTCATCAGCTCTTTCTGATTTTATTAATTATATATTTATTAAAATAAATAAATATATATATATATATATATATATATATATGCATGTATAATTTTTTTTCTTAATTTGATTTTACAACCAAGTGACACTAAAATAAAATGATTTCCAATTATTTTAGAATTACGAAAATTAATTGTATATGCATATATAAATTTATTCATCAAACTCTTTTAATTTTCGTAAACCTAAAATATTTGGAGCTTGATGCATGCAAAAAACGCACGGGTCTAATGGATTTGGACAATTGTTCAAGATTTAGGCTGAAGTGAATGCAAATCTTGAAGGATGGACCTGCAAAAAAGGAGTTAGCACTCTGACGCTCAAGTTAGTATGGATTTGAGATGAATTAAAGTAAAAAAATAAGTGAATGTGATGGAAAATTGTGATATAACGAATGAGATTGATGACAAGTGTAAGAACACTTGATAATATGCTTAGAAAGAGTTTAAAATATAGTTTAGAAAGTGAGAGGGGCGTGAGCGAGGTGTGAAGCGTGTTTTTTTCAGAGTACTCGGGTGTGTGAGGAAAAATATCAAATAATGTGTGTCCTTGACCTCGAGAGACCAGAGTTGTATTTATAAAGGGAGTGCCCTTGTCTGTTGGGGTTCTATCCCCATTCCCAGATTCTTGGGGAAGTTGGTTGGGATAGTTAGGATTAGGAATAAGTCGTCCTTATCCATAGCTAGGAGTATGAGTCTTTCTTCAATCCAAGGAGATCATCGCCTGCAAGAAGCCCTAGCCGCTAATAAGTCCTTCCTTACCTATCTTGTCAATCTAGGGTTGACGTCGTCCGAGGTGGCTGCTGACAGGTTGATGAGGCTACGGGCGAGTAGGTTGCCACGTGTGTGGGCTATTTGGGCCGAATGTTTCGGTGAACCTTAATCATGGTCCGAGTCGGGGGATGTCCCAAGCCTCGAGTCCGGGGATGTCGCAGGTCTCCTTTCCTCTTTTTGGGCTTCTTAGGTTACTTGGGCTGTCTAAGTCTGCCTAGTTAGACAGTAGGCTAAGACATCCTTGGCCTCCTAGGGACGTTATGGACGTAGGATGTCCTGGGCCTCTCGGTGGGTAACATGGGCCTTCGATTTATTTCTTCTTTTTTGCCACTTGGGCCTCTTTGGGCAAATTTATTTTCATGCACATCAGAGCTCATTTTATTTTAGTTTCACTTGCTTCTAAAATCAAATTAAAAATAAATATATACATATATATATTTATATATTTACTTAAATAAATATACAAATAATAAAATCAAAAGAGCTGATAAATAGGTAAAATTAAAATAAAATGAGCCGCAAGTACGGCAGAAATACAAAATAAAATAGCTTAATGGATAGTGAAAGTAGAATTAGACAAATAATAATTTTAGCATTTTAGAAATCTCTTTTTTTTTTTTCACAAAATAATTTTATAAGAGCAAAATAAACTTTTCAAACTTAAAAAACGAAAGTTAAAAATTTTTTCTTAAGATTTTATTACTTTAGGGCCTTGCTAGATATCTAGCCTAGTGGCCTGTTTACAAAAATAATTGTGGCCTGAGAAAAAAGGCTGTGGCCCGCTATTAACCTAGATTCTGCCTGCATTAAAATCCTGCCTAAGGAGCCGGGATTCTTATATCACTTTCCTTAATGAATTTCATATTCTCTTTTTGCCCCGAAATCTTAGCCGGAAAATATATCATTTTTGTCCCCATTTTCCTCCGCTTTTTTGTGCTTGCCAGCTAGAGTGCAATCAATGCACCGCCAACATCTTTTCTTTCCTTTTCTCCATTTTCAAATAGTTTAAGTTTGCTCAGGCGAGAAGCTTCAGCCATTATTTTTAAATTTATCTTTAATCTTCAAGGATCAAGTTTTGTTGTAGTTTCTTTGGGAAGTAGTGGTTATGTGTTCTCATTTCCTGTATTTCCCTGTTTTTCTTCAACTCTGGCGAAGGTGGAGGTGAATTGTGGAGTCCAATATTTTGGCGATTATCTGAGCTGACATGGTGCACCCAATTGGAGTTTCAAGCGAATTTTAGGAAATAGGCCAATAATGATTAACAAAATAATGAGGGTTTTGGGTCCTATGGCTTACGGGGCAAGGACCATTGAATTCTTTTATTATGTCCTTTGTCTTATTTGTGGGCAAATTTGTAAAACACGTTCTAATTCGTTTGGGCACACATTTAGTAAATATGTTGAAGTTTAATCACTAGCATTAACTTGATGTAAGTAAATAGAAGATTGTTTATCCAATCCCAAACCAATAGAGGGGGCAATCCCAATTCTATCCGAGCTCTATAATAAACAAGGTCTAAGAATAATTAATATGGGAGATATTTTAGAATTGATAATTGTATTTAATAAAAAAAATTAAAATAAAGATGACTTTATCATATGTAATTGGTTATAATGACACTTTCATGTCTGACTTTTTAGTTTCGTGTTTTTTTGGACAAGTGGCATCTCCCAAATGTTTTACTTATTAATGTATACAAAGATCCGAAACGAAGGAAAATGTTTAAAAAAAATTTTGAAAAAAATAAAATATCAATTACACTCTTGTTATATAAGAAAAAATTTAAAAAACCCCCTCAAATCAGGTTAACTAAGGTTGTTGTAAGTCATTGTTCATAACATAACAGTGGTTTTTGACATTTAAATTTTTATAGGCTTTTTGATATTTTTTCATATCTCAAAATGAATTTAACTCTTATTTTAAGTAATTCTTCAAGCAACGAATGTTTACTGTTTTTAAAAAACTTAATCCAAATTCAACATAACAATCATTAAAATTGCACTTTACAGTCTAATTGGGTTGGGACGAATTTTGTGGTTTTTAGTATAAAATTAATCACATATACAATTAAATTAATATTTTGTGATAATTTATACTTTTTTATAATTATTTTTCATACTAAATGCATTTTTCTATAGTGATAGTTAGCAAAAATATAAATATAAGATACCAATAATAATATATAAAATATATATGGTTATATATTTATTATAGAAGAATACAAAATATAAAAAACCTTATCAATTTATATGAATAAGATTGTGGTAAAAATCCTTATTTTCGAATTAAATTATATAAGAAATTGATCATAATAATATATAAATATTAAACAAACATTATTTGAAATTTAAGTTCTTGTATGTATCAGTGGCATAAAAAATATTGAAAGATTACCAATAATTAAGAATTAGTTAACTTATTGATTCTATTTACATGTTTATACATATTAGTAAGAAGCAGGTGTATCATATGTGATTCTTATTATCTCAATAAACATTTTATAAATTAAACTATTATTATTTATTAAGTAAGAGCATACAGTTTAAAAGAAAATAACTATTTTTCACTTTATTTATTATTTTATCATAAAAATTATATTTTCTCTACATGCAATATATGCATCTGTTTTAGTATAAGTAAACGTCAATTTGTATAAATAAATTCAAACCTAGATAATTATATACATACACAAGTAAACAAAAGGACACATGCCCATATATATATGTGTAGAATGTACAATGATTAAGACTGATAAATAAAAATAGGCAAAATTACATTTTTTGTCCTATAACTTTAGGTCGTTAGCACTTTTAGTCCTGTAACTTACTTCATTTACATATTTAGTCATTTTTTTGACGAATTTAGTCCTAAGCATCTCACATTTGGTCCTTTTTTGACAAATTTAGTCCTGTGTTGACAATTTTGGTCCTATTCAAACTATAATAAATCTAATTTTTGATCCTGTAACTATGAGTCGTTAGGACAAAAATTGTCAATACAGAACTAAATTTGCCAAAAAAGGATCAAATGTGAGATGCTAAGGACTAAATTCGTAAAAAAAGGACTAAATGTGTAAATGAAGTAAGTTACAGGACTAAAAGTGCTAACGACCTAAAGTTAGAGGACCAAAAATGTAATTTTACCATAAAATATATAATGATTGATTTTTATTTTTTATATAGAGAAGTAATGCATACAAAAATTTAGAAATATATGCATAATATGCTTCACAATATTAAAATCCATTAAAGTAAAATAAATTTATGGGTAAATTGCATAACACCCCCCTGTGTTTTAGGAAAATAGCGTGAAATCCCCTCGTGTTATGTTTATAGGCAAAAAACCCCCTGTGTTATTTAAAAGCAAAAATACCCCCTTTCCGTTAGATTTTACCGGAGATTGAAGCACACGCGCTATTTGTGCGAATTGACATCATTTTTGGCGTTTTTACTGCTTTTTTAGTTAACAAATGTCCATTTTGCCCCTTTGTTAGATTTAAATGTGTAAATGCTTTTCCCATTCTTATTTTGCAAAGAACATTATTTTAATAATGATTGATTAATTTATTTATTATTTAGTTTTAATATATTCAATAAATTATATTATTTATAAAATATGTTAACTAAATATTAAAATTCCTAAAATATATAATTTTTAATTTAACATTTAAAATTAAAAAATCACAATATAAAAATTAATATACCAAAGTTAACTTTTTAAATTTAAATATTTGTATGAATAAAATAAAAATTGATTGTACAAAGTATATATTACTAACTAAATTAAATTATTATTTAATTTAAAATATTTTAATAAATTATATTTATTTATAATATATTAATTATAATATAAAAATACTAAAAAAAATTAAAATTTTAAATATTATTTATAAGGAATTTAATTAAAATTTCCATTTAAAAATAAAATTTTAATTTTTATTATTTCAAATTTTGAAAAATAATTATTTTTACTTATTTTTCAAATTCAGATTTGTTTTATATGTATATATTATATTAAGAAATTAATATAAAAAAATAATAATAATAATTAAAAACGAAAAAATGTATCATCTTCCACATCGTCACCGCCTCCACTTCCGCCAGCGCCGCTTCCTTCCCGCCGCCGCCTCGCCATGGATCTGGGCAACCGCCTTCCTGCCGACGCCTGCGCCATGGATCTGGGCAACGAAGGTCGCCAAGACGACCTCCGTCGCCCAGATCGAGTGGCGACGGAGAGGTCGCCCCCCTGCGGGGGCGACGGCGCCGTTGCCCGTTTCGCTTGCAGGGGCGACAGCGAGGTCGCCGGCGAGGTCGCCCAGGCGACCTCGCTGTCGCCCAGAGACAGGGCGGCGATGCCGGTTGCCGCCGATAGAGTGGCGGCCGTCGTCGCCGCCTGTTATATAATATATATATATTATATAAATGTACACATATATATAACTATATAAATAAAATATAAATTTAAAATAATTTAAAATCTGGACCGTTCATTCATATAGATTGAAGATCAATGGCTATCATCACAAAGGGTATAACGGTCAATTTTTTTAAAAATTTAACACCGTTAAGTCTAACTAACAAGAGGGGAGAGTGTGCACTATTTTGGAAAACACAGGGATTTTTTTGCCTATAAAATTAACACAGGGGTTTTCAGCTAAAAAATTAAAACACAGGGGGTTTTATGCAATTTACCCTAAATTTATTTATTTAATTTTTTTTACTTAGTGCTTTTTAACTGTAGGTTAATGCTTGTTGTCAAAAACAAATTTCAGCACAATTTTTATGTTCTCAATAAATATTACTTTATATGGACGATCGCATTACTGGGTCAAACAATAAAAATTATAGAATGTTGCCTCACAAATTATTTTTGTATCTTCTGAAAATATGCTTTTCCAAGTTTTTAAATCTTCTTCTAATTATATAGTATATATATATATTTCCTAGTTAAACTCTTTGTTATTATTTATTTTTTATTAGAATTCTATTTCAATTCAACTATGTTAGCAATTAACAACTATTATTATAACAACTGATTACAAAAATTACATATTTAAACACATAAATATATAATTATATTATTATTTGAAAGAATATAATTGGCATAAAAATAAAAACAAATCATACACACATTATAACATAAATAAATAAATGCACTATACAATGCCAATTAAGAATATCATATTTATTATGGGTTTAATGCAAGTTACCCGTTGGATATTACAAATGAACAAATTATCTCCCTATAAAAAAATATAGCAATTTACCCCCACCCACCCCATCCACCCCCTATTTTTATAAATGAAGCAATTTAACCAACCCCCTTAGGGGTAAATTACAATTTTTTTTTTTTTTTGGTAAGGAGGTGAATTTCACATTTGTTATATCACAAGGGTAACTTGCATTTTCCCTATTTATTATTATTTTCTTGAGTATTAGTTTTTACATGATCAAAACTTTAATATAAACATATAAGAATAGGTGTATATTATTATTGTTGAAGGTGGCCTTCTTATTATTATTATTATTATTATCGCGGCTGAACACGATCTATAAAATGCACATAAATATAAAACGAAACTCTATTATTAAAATGTGGTCTTTTTTTAGTAATGGAAGACAATGTAAAATCCAGCCCAGCCTGGACGGTTAGACCGCTCGAACCGCCACCCAACCCACAAAACGGGCCGGTTGAAACTAGAAAATCGGAGGAGTTAAAAAACCGTTTTTTTTTTTTTTTTTTTTTTGTGAAAACCGTTTGACCCAGTGATTCAACCGGTGAACCGATTTGACCCGGTATTTGGTTGATTGAACCAGTCAGGTCAACAATCAAGTGTAAATACATGATAAAATTTTTAATTTTTCTTCTAAAATGTGTATTATTTTTTTTTTAAGTACCCTAATTTTATATTATTTCTGAAAGGATAATAGATTATTTCTAAAAATGTACATTATTTCTATTAAATTGGAATAATTTCTGTTAAGTTTAACTATTTTGTTTTATTTCTTAATATAAAATCCTGATTTCTCTTCTCAGTTCAATTTTGTTATTTCTGTTAGATTATTTATGATAATTTAGTGAATCTGATTTTCAATTAAATTTGAAAGTATATAATATTATTTCTTGTATTTAATCTTATAAATTTGTTTTAAAATTTATTTTATGATATTGTACATCTTATTGAACTATTAATGTCAAAGAAAAACAATGATTTTTTTTAAAAAAAAAATAGGTTGTGAAGTATATTAATATTATCTATTATTTAATGCTATTTTAAAAATATTAATAATTATTTATGACATAAATATGACGTCACAGGTTAGGCCACGGCTGACCCGACGGTTGAACTAGTGACCTGTAACCCACTTAATTTTTCGATTCAATGAACGGTTCGAGTTTCAAAACACTGATGCAAGATCAACATAACCCATCTCTTAACTCGCCGCTTGGAGTGTGTTTGGTTAGGCAGCTTGATTTGGGCTGCCCGCCAACTTTGTTGAACACCAAAATCACATGACTGCACATATATTACCTTGAAATCGACTCCAAAAAGTTCAGATTAGATCAATATACATGCACATGTCAGTTCTTTCAGAACACGGGGGAGATTTCTACTCACCACTTAGTTTGCTATAAAATCCATGCATTTCAAGAATTCGTCAAGACCCTCTGGTCTTCTCATCCTCTCCAATGGAATGGAACCATTTCAAGAATCTTTTCCAAACCTTCAACTCTTGTTTACTCGCATATGCCAAAATATCATTGGCCAAATCTCTGAACTCTCCGCTGCCGTAATTCCTGGAGGGAAATTGCCTCAGTATCACCATCAGAGGGCCAAAATGCATCGCCATTCCGGTCCATCCCACACATTTCGCAAACGTTTAACAAATCTATATTATCATATGTACATGCCCGACATCTCCACATGCCAGATAAATTTCTTGTCTCGCTCCCACCAATAGTACCTCTACCAAAAACTCGGCTCCTTGAATGTCTAAACATTCGGTTTACAAATCTTAAAGGCCAACCAAGCAAACTCGTAAGACCCCTAATTATCTTTGTAAGAGGATTAGCACCAGAATGTGAACTTTTTAGATATACATACAAAAGTCCAGCAAGTATTCCCCCAAGATGACCGAGAAATGAGACACCAGGTACAAACATTTGAATGAGAATAAGTTCAGCCCAGGCAGCATAACGTGCTGGCACCACAAATCCTTGCACATATGCATAATTATCTGACTGGGAATAGAGGACTACTTTCATGGCAAAGAGCACACCAGAAAACCCCACAGCATATTCATTGTAATAAGCTCTCTCGTAGTCAAAGAGCAGAAGAACTTTTGCTAGCAATAGTGTGATACCCTGAGACATACCTACTAGAGCTGCAACCATAGAGGCGTATTCGATGCTTCCCATTGCACTCTCCAATTGTATCCCCTTCCATAACAGTGATAACATATTGTAGACAAGATGTGATTCACCAATGTGATAGAATGCTGATAAAATAAAACGCTTCAGGTCCTTGTGCTGCTTCACCAAAAAGGAAAACAATGTCATTATATGCAGAACATGAACAATCAAATAAATACAATCTCATCCTTAACTTCATTACAAGTCTCTCTTTATCCACAAGTATCGTAACTGATGACAATGTTTCTAACAAGAACAAAAAGCACAAGTGCAGTTTATCTGCCTATCTGTATGCATGTATGCAGGCATTCATTTTCCACCATTAGTGCTGCAACTAATTACACAACCAACCACAAGAAACTTCAGTCTTTTGCCAATAACCCAACATTGAACTTTTATTAGCGCACTCTAAAATAGAAGAAATATTAATCTGCAAACTGTTCAGAAACTTATAAACAACAAGTAAATATGTCAACCAATGTGCTTGGCCTGTACTCATAAGCCCTGAATTTTGCCTTAGTACAGGCAACTGACCTTTGCACCATGAAGGGCTTTAAAAAGCTTTGCATTTTTATTTGAAATCACTAACTCATCGTTTTACAACTAAATCACTGCTATGAATAATGCTCTCAACACCCAGATGGGCAGGGGATCAGAAATGGGTTTCACATCAGATAGTAACATAGAGGGTCATAGTACAGTACACAAAGAGTGTAAAGAGACTATAGCAATTTTCTTTCCAAGGGCTACTGGAAACACAAACATTTAGACATCTACGTTATCCATGTAAATTTCATCTTCACTAGCCAAGCTGAAATCTTGACTTGTCTCCTCATCCCGAAAACCTCAAAAACTTAGAGCCACAAACAAGTGATCAAACATAAAGATATAAACTCCATGAGGATAAAACATTAGATGAGGACTTGGGATGCAGCAAATTACTCTCTCCTTGACTTATAACTCGTTCTAGTATACCAAATTCAAAAGATAAGATTTTAGGGGATTGAAGGCAATGGGAACTTCAAAGCTGCAGCTGATTCATAGATTTTGAGCTTAGCAACGTCCCTCAAAATCAGGAATGATAAATTGATCAAGAAACACAGCAAACGAAGAAGCATATTTGTTCGAATGAATAATCAAGTGAAAAAAGAGAGAACAGGAGAACAGGAAAAACAAAAGTGTACCTTGAGAATAAGGTAGGGATTGAACCAAACTTGATTGAGAGAGGGGAGAATAGGGTGGAGGAATTTGGGGCGGAGGTAAATGAGAGTATTAGCAGCTATAAGGCCCGCCGTGACGGGCGGCTTTCTCTCAAGGCGGCAGTATTCGCTCAAAGCCTGCAACAAAAGCAGTCCAAGCATCCCTCCTCTTCCTCTTCCTCTCTCCATCTGTCAGATCACAATTCTACTGCAGCTCGAGAACCAAATTGGGTGTTCTTCTACGATGATGTCTGTGAATTGTGCGGAATAACCAATGAAGATTTTGATTTCAATCTCATTTCTTGGTGGGTAAGTATGAGTTTTGATGCCGAATATACCAGAGAGTTCCAGATGGTTGGGTTGGTTCCTTACTTCTTCCACTCGTTTCAGGTCCAAGTACAATAGTTGAAGAATTTGCTATTCATATTTTCTTTAATAACACATCTTAAACATTGCATTAATTTTCAATATTATAAATAAATAAATTATTCTCATACAAAAAAATTAATTTATCTCTTTGTATTTTTTAAAATACAACAATTTACTCACTATCTAAAGTGACAAATTGCTTCATTTTAAAAATTATATGAAAAAATTTTGCTATTCTTTTTTAGTATAAGATAATTTGCTCATTTGCATACCACAAGGATTATTTGTAATTTTTATTTTCATTTTTATCTTGCACTCAATCACATCATCATCATCATCATCATCATCATCATCATCATCATCATCATCATCAATCATAATAATAATAATATAATAATAATAATAATAATAATAATAAATAATAATAAATAATAATAATAATAATAAAAAATCATTTCAATTAAGTTCATCTTGTCTCTCTTTTTCCCTTAAATGAGGTAGAATTACAAGCAATCACAGTTTTATATTCTTAAATCTACATATTTTATTATATTAATGTAAATATGTATAAAAACGTATTTTATTTAATTAGGGAAAACCCTTAAATTAACTAAATTTGATTTTAACGATAATCATTTATAAAATATGGAATTGGATTCAAAGGAGGATGTGGAGAAAATATTTCAAATGACTTGATTTGAAAAAAAATTGAAATCTATTTGATGCGTACCAGAAATTTGGCTACACCACAAAGGTCAAAAAAAATTTAAAAAAATTTAAGATTATTAAAGGACTAGCCCTACAAAATAAAAGTTAGCACACTGATGCTTAAGTTAGTAATCGTTTATAAAGAAATAAAAGAAAAATCTTGAATTAAAGTGAGACTAATGGTATAAAATGGTGATAAAGTGTATCTAATCATGTGGAGTGCAAAATATAAGCATGAAATATCCTAAAAATCGAGAGAGAATGAGACAGAGTGAGAGTTGAGTGAAGAATGATGTTCAAGAACCGTGTTCCTAGAAGCCTGCATAAGACCTCTATTTACAGGCTTGTACAGAGTTGGATACGAGGTCAATTACTAAGTTCCATATGTCATTAGAAAGCTCTTTGAGTCAGCTGCCATCCGCAACAAACTGTTGGTGATTTGGATAAATATTGGCTGAGATACGTGAGTTGGACTAGATCCTGGTAAACCTGCCTAAAATTTCGGGAATTAGTTATTTGTTGATTTTCCAGCTCATTCGCCACATATTTACTTGGAGCCACTTGGAGATATTTTAGAGTGACGTGTAAGAATGTCTTGGAAAGCTATATGACATATCCTTCAGTTGTATGATGATGTGTCCGACTGGTATGGGTCAATTTCTTGAGCCTGCCAGTTCAGTAAAGTAGCAGATAAACCTATGCACTTTGCTTCCCTGCTGGTAGGCTTTTTCTGTCCTGCAGGTGGGCTCTTATCCATCTAGCTGATAAGTCAGCTGGCTAGTATGCCTAGCTTTTGGGCTTGACCCAATAAGTTTAGGGGGCATCATCACCTCTCTCCCCCCAACACACTCCAAGAGAGCAAGTCATGGAGTTGGACTGCTGGAGTAGGCAAGATGTCTAGTAAAAAAGAGAAGAATTTTCCTGCTCATCAGCACACGGTTCCTGCTGAGCTTCTTGAGTAATGCTGATTGGCTAAATGACTCTACCTGGAGAGTCCTTTTTACTATGCTTTGTTGTTCCTGCTGGTTAGTATAAGTACTTGGCGGAAGAATAACCAATTTATTTGCTATATAACAATGTTCCCTATTATAGGGCAAGAAATATTGACTTGTTGTGCTCAACTGATGCATGCGTATTTGTTCCAGGCGCTCCTGTCATTAGCAAGAAAGATGTGATTTCTTTAGTAGGAGAGAATATATCTCATAGTGAATGAGTAAGGATATAACTTAAGTAGTAAGTTACCTAAGCAAACTTTATTAGCATTATGCTGAAACATATGATACAACAGAAGGCAACTGGAAACTAAAGTAAATGTGCCAGCTGGTGGCTGCTTGTATGTTGTATATGTGCTAGCTAGTGCCGACAACTTATTTGGAGTTAGCTAAAAGTTGAAAACTGAGCCTACAAGTAACATAAGATAGGAAGCAAGAATTACCTTTATTCATGTGAGATAATGCTGGATTATAAGGATAGCAAGTTGTAAATAGAGAGTAGGGATTTCAAAAATAAAGCTTCCTAAGGTTATAAGCTTTCCATGATCAAGAAAGCCTCTCAGAGATCCTCTGATTGCTCCTTGCTCCTGCAGGAGCTACAATAGTGATAGCGTTCTTCTTTCTCTTCGCGCATTTTTTCGTTGTCCACGTAGTCCTTTAGGTAGCCGGCTTGTATAAGCCTTTATATCTCTTGCCTCAGCTAGCGTTACTGATTGGTGTCATGTCCATACTCCTTGTGGTACCTGCAAAAATATTTAGATTTTGGAACCTGGGGACCCTCCTTTGAATTTTTAGGACATTGTAAGCTGGGATGTTGGTCAATTACCATGAGTATTCTAGCTACGTTGGTGATGAGCGGAGTATACTGCTAATTGAAGTATCCTCTAGGCTCTCTACTGTTCCAGTTGGAGGAAAATAACTCGTTCTCCCTCTGCTTATCGCGCCTGCTCCATCTCACCTGCCAGGCTTTTTCCAGGTTCATGTACTTTTCCGTCTGAGCTAGCACGTCTAGGTAGTCAACAACTGGCTTCTTAGCTAGAGACTCGAAAAGGGGGCCTTCATGGAGTTCGTAGGTGAATACACTGACTAGCACCTCCTGGTGAGCTATTGGGACTTCAAGGATGATTGTGTTGAAGCATTGAACATAGGCCCTTAGAGTCTCATCATCTTCCTGCTTGATCCAGAAAAGGTTGATAACTGATTTGTGGTACTTCTTGTTGCTAGCAAACTGGATTTGGAAGAGGGAGCTAAATTCTGCAATAGATCTAACCGAACCAGCTAGAAGTTGGTTGAACTATTGTTGGGTAGAGTTCGTTAGGTATTAAGGAAAACATGACATTTAATGCACTTAGTATACATGTGCAACAAGGCTGCATTTTCGCACTTGAGGATATGTGCAGCCGGATCAGTGTTACCATCGTAAGCAGACAGGTGTGAAGGTGCTCGAAAATGAGCAGGGAGTTCTTCCGTCATGATGTGCTCGCTGATGGGAATGCCACGCTCAGCAGGCATGGTCTCTTTTGTCACTTGGTGGCGAAGCTCCACCATCTCCTTCTTTAGTGATTGCCAAATACCAGGGGGTTGATGTCTTGAAGCCTCATTGCTTACGAAATCAACAGGTGTGGATTGATCCTACTGGAATCCAGCAGGAATCTCCTCGTCCATACCTTGACTTCCTGGTGTTCCACCTCTTTCCACCTAGGAAGAGGGTCCTGCTCCATTAGCTTGAGAACCTCGGAGGGTTGAGTTAAGGGTCTCCATGATGAACTGACAAAACTGCTCGTAGAAGAACATATTTAAAATAGTAGGTCCAGCTGCTTACTTAGAATTGGAGCGTTAGCTCCTGGTGTTGGATCTGGACCGGGAACGTTAACATCTCCTAAGATAGTATATGTGGGTGAAACAATAGGTCTAGATGCATTAGGGAGGGAAGAGTCTTCCTTATTGGATTCGTTATCACCTCCATTATTAGAATTTGCCATTTCTCACGCCAAAGCTCAAATGTTCCCATAGACGGCGCCAATGATGCTTACCAGAAATTTAGCCATATCACAAGGGTTGAAGAATCTTTAAGAAAATCTAAGATTATCGAAGGACTAGCCCTGCAAAACAGGGGTTGAAGGATCTTTAAGAAAATCTTAAGATTATCGAAGGCCTTGCAAAACAAAGGTTAGCACTCCGATACTTAAGTTAGTAATGGTTTATAAAGAAATAAAAGGGAACACTTGAATTAAAGTGAGAATAATGGTATAAAATGATGATAAATTGTATGTATTTGTGTGAAGTGCAAAATATAAGCTTGAAATATCCTAAAAACTTAGAGAGAATGAGACTTTGAGTGAAGAATGATGTTCAATAAACGTTTTCCTCAAAATCTGCACAAGACCTCTATTTATAGGCTTGTATAACGTTGGATATGGGTTAAAATACTGAGTTCCCTAAGTCATCCGCAACAAGTCGTTGGTTATTTGGATAAGTATTGGTTGAGATATGTGAGCTGGACTAAACCCTGCCATGTCTGCCTAAAATTTTGGGAAGTAGTTATTTATTGATTTCCCAACTCATTTGCCACCAATTTACTTAGAACCACACGAAGATATTTTAGGTGACGTGTACAAAAGTCTTAGAAAGCTATATGACGTGTCCTACCAACTGTACGATGATGTGTTCGGCTGATATGGGTTGATTTCTTGAGCCTGCTAGTTCAGTAAAGTAGCAGATAAACGTATAGGCCTTGCTTCCCTGCGAGTGGGCTTTGTTTGTCCTGCTGGTGGGCTCTTATCCGTCCTGCTGGTGAGCCAGTTGGGCTAGTATGTCTAGCTTTTGGGCTTGGAGCTATAATTTTAGGGGGCATCATCACCATTAACGTTCAAGAAAATATAGTTCAAAATTAAAATAGAATGGTTTAAGATCCTTTAAATTTCGACTTATCCAAACAAATCTAAAGAATTTCTTATGAAAGAAAAATTTTAAATCCATAATTTTAAATACTTCAATCCAAATGCAACTTAAAACTTACTTATTCTTGTGATACATAATAACTATATCATTAAGAATTGGCTATATCAATTAGTCTTGCATTCCTGTACGTTAAAATTAATTTATTTAATTAAATTTGATTAATTATTTATTTTATTTTTATGATTTTTTAAATAAATAAAATTAAAATTTGAGTTATACACCAACATTCAATATGTGTTGTCTATTTAATATTTATTAAAGAGTGAGCATTATAGTAATTAACTTTGATGGTTATAATATGGGACAACAAATTATGCTTCTGGTGGTGAAGGTTTTGGAACTGGAACAATACCACAGGTGATATTAATATTTACAATATATGTGGCCAATATAAACTAGGTAATGAAAAGTGGTTTTTTAATCTCATGGTGATGCTATATTTGAGACATCAACGCCATTAGTTTTGATGAGAATTTATAGAATGGACTCAAATAGGCTCGTAATACAGCAGAGTGATGGGCATTCTACAGTAACAAGATTGTATAACTCATGGACTCCAAAGTATGCCTAATCTTTTTTTTTTTTGTGTGTGGATTCGAGAGTGCAATCTGTATAGAATAATATTTTGAGAGTACAAAAGTAAAAACAAAATTTTAGGATGTATTGTGCAAATGATGTGTATTTCAAGGGTGCAAAATGGAAATTACCCAAATTATTTTGGAGAGAAGGTTATTAAATTGATAAAAAAAACCCCTTCATATTCTAGTTGATATAATTTTTTGCAAGAAAAATCTTCGAAAATAAATGAAGGGAGCGTGGTGCCAATAAACATATAATTGGAGGGTGCAAACTGCTAGTTTTACAATTTAAGGTTACATTATGAAAAATGCCAATTGTCCATTAATTAATTATTAGAGTATATATTGCTACAATTATGTTCTTGTCCCCATCCTCAATAGGGAAACATTCCAAAAAATAAATAATTCGTAGTTAAAGCCCATTGTCCTCAACAAGTTTATGTAAAGTTTTACTACATGTTTTCTTGTCTTTGGGTGAGATAAGGAGGTTGGATACATAATCTTCATTTTTCACTTGATTTTTGTTTACCATCGATTCACTACAAAAAAGGAAAAAAAGAAAAGATGGGTTACAATAGCAAAGTTGCTACGAATATCTATAAATCTATTAAAAGTTTAATTTTCGCAACAATTGTAACAGTTGAGAGGAATTTAGAAGAACACTTGTCCCAAATGATTTAGAAGGAAAATTTAGGCCACTACAAATATTTGTGACTGGGATGGCCGTTGTTAATTGGTGATGACATTGCAACAATTACTTTTGGTCTTCGTCAACAATTTCGTGACGAGAGGTTTGTGTAGTACCGTCTCAATTTTTTTATAAAAGTTATTGGTATTTCGAGCTGTTGTTGCAACTATTTTTATTATTATTATAATGTCTAGATTAAAATTTCTAACGACATGCAAATTTTTACAACAAACAATATGATGGTTTCACGATGAAGTATGTGTTGGACTTGATATATATTTTTTTGTTTATTATTTAATTAAATTAAATATTTAACTATAAAATTCAGTAATTAATAGATTTGATAAGATACTTATATTAAAATTAAATTAGGTAAAGATAAAATTTATATTAAAAAATATAGTGAAATGATAATTTATAATAATAAACATTCCTAACTTAAGCAAGTAGTCTCCTAATCGTCTGGAGGAGACTCATGTATGTCGTGGTTAGATTTGTTGTGGGTACCAATGTATACCATTAAGTTCAGTGGCGTAGTAGCAAGCCTGATAGGGGTCAACTGTTGGAATATGTGACAAAAAGTTAATTGGATTGGTGGTTTTGGGAACTGATCAAGCGATCTTTATTCAAGTAAAATTGCTTGAAGAATGTGGTAAGCATTTATCCTCGGTATATGTGTTTGTTGTACTTACCAATTACGTTAAACTTCACTTTAACGTCACAATAGATGGCCACAGATTATTTAAATAATCCATGTAGTTAGGCTGCATATTAGATGGCGGCTATGATACCAACTTTTGAAGGTTGGTCTGAAATGTTCCAAGTTGATGACCTCCCGACTGGGCAATTGAGAGTCCTATTAAGACTTGTATTGAGTATTGCATTATTGGATGAGTGTCGTGTTTCATCGGTGATAGACATTGGACGTCTATGCAATTTTAGTGGGTTAGTTGACAAGGTGGTCAACTGACTGAACAGAGTCACGAGGATCGTTATATGGAAGTCTTGGATGCTTGGTCGGTATGACTTGAATCCCAACTCCAATAATAAAGGACTAGTCCTCAAACTTGAGAAACTATGGCAATC